>JAPEBW010002102.1:0-15299 GCA_027405785.1 Ophiocordyceps robertsii
CCTAGCTTCCCAAAAAGATACGGAGCACTCCAGCCTAGTCCTCCCTCCCTTTCCCTCTTGTGCCTGGGCCAGGTACATCTACCTCTCACTAGTATCCGTACTAGGCCCGCCAATCCCCTTCCGTCAACCTTTGCCCGCCGTTTCTTGCGCGCTTCATCTCCTTCTTCTTCATTCATACTTTTTCCTCCCCTTCGACTTCGGTCTCTGCGAGTTTCCCTGCTCTGCTCCAGATGCAGTTCCTCGTCAGTGCCCGTTTCTGACTCCGCGACTCGTGTCTAACCCTTCACCTACACTCGTTCCGCCCCTTTTCATTCTTCTTCTTTCAACTTCGTCCAGGCATATCCGCTTGGCTCGCGTTCCAAGACCTGCTCGCCGTCTACCAAGGATCCAACTATCCCCCCCTTCGAACTCGCTTCTTTAGCTTCCGACCCGAGCAGCAGATCCTCTCCGGTCGTCCATTACTTTCGATCTCGTCAACCTCGCTCGAGAATACCCTTTTTGTCTTCGCAACCGACGTTGACCCACCGTCACCTATCTACACGCTTCGACCAACCTACCTACCTATTGAACAGACCGATTTTGCATACATACCACAGCTTGCTCTGTTTTCGATATCTCGGCGTCGATCCTTCCTACACGACCTGCTGATGCTCATTTCGGTCGTTTCGACGATATTCCTTGTAGCTTATTCGCGGCCTTGTGCAGCGTCCTAATCCCCCGTCTCCCGGGCCTTCTCCTGAGTACGCGAGTGTCTCCGAGCTAGCCGGCGACAGACATACGTCCTTGTCTTCTTCTTCGCTCGCATCCCTTTCGTGCCTTTTGCGGGCACGCCCAATCTTTCAAAACGGCGGTCCTATCGCACGCCGGGCGGGACTCGCTTGTCCCCCCTCACTTGCTAGGTATGCAAGACCTTGAAGGATCCGTTGGCCAGAGCGGCCCCGGCGCCAACTCCGCCAACCGCTTCCAGGGCCATGCCTCGAAACCCTCCTTTGGAGATACCGGCTTTTCTCACGGCGCCTTTGCCTCTAACGTGACGGGCTTCGCGGACCGACACCCCCGCCGAGGCAACGTGCCGTCTCTCAACACCCAGGCCGTCAACCAGAGCCAGCAGACTCCAGTGTCCCATTTAAACGACATGACGACGCCTGGAACGGGCTTCGACATGCAGTTCACCCCTCTGCTGCCCTCCCAGCTCCTCCTCGGAAGCCCCTTTCAGCCCGGCAGCCCCGGCGCTTTTGGCAGCCCCCAGTTCCAGAGCCTGTCGGGCTTTCAGCAAGCACAGCAGCAGCCGCACGGAGGCAGTCAGCTGCACAGCGGGGGCATGTCGAGCCCCGTCCAGCAGAGCATCTCGTCCCAGTCCTACCAGGCAATTGTCTCCCCCTCCACCTATGGCGCCCCTCAGTTTTACCCGCCTCAGTCGCCGACCGGTGGCTTCAACATTCAGACCCCTATGCAGCCCGCCTCTCCCGTTTCGATGGGCTCCGGCATCGTCACTGGCACCAGCCGGACTGTCTATCTCGGCAACATCCCTCCGGACACTTCGGCCGAGGAGATACTGGGCCATGTTCGGAGTGGCCAGATTGAGTCTGTGCGTCTCTTGCCCGACAAGAACTGCGCCTTTATCTCTTTCCTCGACGCAAGCTCTGCCACTCACTTCCACTCTGATGCCATCTTGAAAAAGCTCTGCATCAAAGGCCAGGACATTAAGGTCGGTTGGGGCAAGCCCTCGCAGGTGCCCACCTCTGTCGCACTGGCTGTTCAGCAGAGCGGTGCGTCTCGCAATGTCTATCTCGGCAACCTACCCGAGGACATTTCCGACGAGGAGCTGCGCGAGGATCTCGCCAAGTTTGGGGTCGTCGACACCATCAAACTCGTGCGAGAGAAGAACATTGCCTTTGTTCATTACCTCTCCATTGCCAATGCCATCAAGGCCGTGTCCCAGCTGCCGCAGGAGCCCAAGTGGCAGGCGCCCCGCCGCGTCTACTATGGCAAAGACAGATGTGCCTATGTTTCCAAGACGCAGCAGCAGAACGCCGCCCAGTACCTCGGCATCGCCCCCGGGTATGCGCACATGCTGACTGGCGCTGACCGAGATCTCATCTCGAATGCTCTGGCTCAGCAGTCTGTCGCGGCTGCCGCCGTCGCCACGACCGCCGGCGGCATTAACAATCTTGGCAATCGTACCATTTACCTCGGCAACATCCATCCCGAGACCACGATTGAAGAGATTTGCAACGTCGTCAGGGGCGGTCTGCTGCACCACATCCGCTACATTCCGGACAAACACATTTGCTTCGTCACCTTTATCGACCCCACTGCGGCTGCCTCCTTCTATGCCCTCAGCAATATTCAAGGCCTCATGATCCACAACCGTAGGCTCAAGATTGGATGGGGCAAGCACTCTGGCGCTTTGCCTCCGGCCATTGCCTTAGCCGTCAGCGGTGGAGCTTCGCGCAATGTGTACGTCGGCAACCTGGATGAGACGTGGACCGAGGAGCGCCTCCGCCAAGATTTTTCGGAATACGGCGAGATTGAGCTTGTCAACACGTTGCGTGAGAAGAGCTGTGCCTTTGTCAACTTCACCAACATTGCCAATGCCATCAAGGCCATCGAGGCCATCCGCGGCAGGGACGAGTATAGGAGATACAAGGTCAACTTTGGCAAAGACCGCTGCGGCAACCCGCCTCGGCAGATGCAGCAGAATCACTCACCTCGGGGCGACGGGGTGCCTTCTCCCCCGGCCAACGGGTCCCAGAACGGTGGTTCACCCCCGAACGGCAACACTCCTCAACAATCCGCCGTCCTCTTCAACGCTTCCAGCAACCCCCTCACCGTGTATCTGAGCCAGCTATCGCAACAGGTGCAACAGCAGCACCAACACCAGGGTCAGCACCCCATGGTTATGCAACAGAATATACTCTTCAACACGGCCCAGTCGTCGCCAAACGACATGTCGCTCGAGATGCCCCAGCAAGGCCAGATGGGCGGTCACGGACAGTCGGCCAGCATCTCAAACGGCTATGTTGCCAATGCCGCAACCTCTGGCCCGACCACTATTGGAGGGCTGCTTGCACCAGGTCCCCGCGGCCAGCATAGCCGAGCCGTCAGCTTGCCCGTCTTGGCCCCGGGCTTCGAGAATGGCGGCACCAGCCCCAGCAGCGTTCCTGGAAGCAACGGCAGTGAGGGCGAGCGACGCGGCCACCAGTACCAATCCAGCTTTGGCGGCATTGGAGCGACTGGCTTCGGCCTCGCCATTCAGGGCGGGCTGAATGGATGGGTCGAAGAGGAGGTGGCTAACTAAGTTGAACTCTGACGATCCGTCGCTGACCATCGCCCCATATGCGGCAACGGTAATGGCAATCCCGTATTTTGTTGTAATTGTCGGGGTCGTCTGCCCTTTGCTTATTCAGTCGGTTCCTTTCCACACAGACCTTTTTATCAGCTAGCTGCTTTCCCCCGCACACTTGGGTAACTATCCTTCTTTTTCACTGTATGATGTTGAGTTTAATATTGCTAGCGCTTGGCTAGCTGCCTCTGGACTTTTGCGGGATTGAAGAGCAAAGGCGGTTTAAAAGAATTGGAGAGAAACGCTTGTTCGGACGCCATTTCCGGAACGTAAATGGGGCAAAGAGAGGGGCTAGTGTCATGAATGGAGGGGGGGCGAGGGTGTCACTGCCGAATTCAGGATATTGTCCGACGAATGATCATCTCTGTATTGACTTACAGGTGTCATCTATTTGGGACTCCTTGCCACGGTTGTGAAATGGTTGTCCCGTACCCGTGATTGGCGAAGACCTGGCGTGCAAGATAACGACGTTTACGTCGAACTTGTGCCCATCATGAAGTTGCATATTCACCCAAACCGATTGACTCGGCTTCGTTTGATCAGAACCGGCACTATAACACAACAAGGTGAGGATGAGCATGTTCAACCTGTTCTTCAAATGCCCCTCTCCCCGGTGCCACACGCGAGGGAGGGTCCGGCGGTAAACGGCCATTCACATTTTCACTCTCGTTTCATTGTCTACTTCATTTGTGAGTGTGTGCGCGCGCGCCTTGTAAGTACATACGCGTAGAGCTCAAGGCTAGAAAGGGGTCCCTGATGTGTGGGTTAGTATCCAGCAGGCTCCGGTCGGGGGGGGGGGTGGGCGATTTGACGTCGGCGCGGCACTGCTGCTTCCAGTCTCGGGGCGTGAATCTGTCTACGATGGCCTTGAAGGCCTCCTATAGCTTCATGTCAGCCGGTGGCTCTAGATTGATGATGCGTCAGACGGAATCCCACCAGGGTGCAAAAGGACTCGTCACCGTCGAGGTGCTTCCCCGGAGCTCTGCAGCCAGGGACGGTGACGGGCGCATCGTTGTACCGGATGCGCACGTAGTAGCCTTGGAGGGCCTGCCTTTGGACATCGCTCAGGTCCGTCGTGGCCTTGCGGCCGATGGGAGGGGGGGGCCTGGCACCGCCGAGCAGAGACGGCCACCAGGAGCGTGTGCGGGAGGGAGGCGGCTCGCCGGCATGGCGGAAGAGCTCTATGGCGACGTGACTGGTAAAAGGAGGCCAGTTGTGAGTCTCAAAAGCGCCGAGACTGGCAAGGGTGGCGGCCAGAGTGGTGTCGTGGCATCCGCTGAGGCCGAGGCGGATGGGGGCTGCGCTGGAGCCGGCATTTGGCATCACCTCCTGCGCGCCGTCGGCCGGGCTCTGCTCGACGCTGCCAACCATGCGAGAGACAATATCGCCGAGGAGGGCGCCGATGCCCAGGGCTCGATACTCTTGGCTCTCCTTGTAACCGGCGTACCACTCCTCAACGCCAATCTTCTCGACAATCTGCTTGACTTTTGCGTCGTAAAACTCGCTCGGCAGCCTGGTCTGCGGGCCGTGGGCCTTGGTGGCGTTGATGGTGTCCATGATGCCGCTGAGACGCGGGCGTGAGTCGACGGCAACTTTGGGGCTGTCGTCTGGCATCCACTTGCCGAGCTTCTTGGTCAGATAGGCCATTTCGTCCGAGTCGTTCCACCGGTCGGCGGCGCGCTGCGCAAAGGCGCGGGCCAGGGCGGCGAAGCGGCGGCAGTTGCCGTCATTTGGAAACAGGGTCTCGTCGGCGGGGGAGCGGGAGAGGATGGTCGGGGGCGGCAGGCTGGGGTCGCGGGTGTGCGAGGGATAGAGGCCAAGGAGCGCCTGCTGCATGGACTCGAGGGCACGGGGTATCGGGGTGGCGCGCAGATAGATGAAGTCGGTGTCCTTGATGCCGGCCGGGAGGAAGCCGAGCTGCTGGACGTAGAGCCTGCGCAGCCTCTGGCCGAGTTGCAGCGTCGTCTCGCGGCCACGGTCTGTGAGCATTCCCATGTCGCAAATGGCGTCGAGCTCGCCGGCCGGGCCGGCGGCGACGACGGGGGAGTCATCGGTAGGGCCAAATGTCTCGAGGCAGCGCTTCCACTCGAGCGTGGAGAAGGACGAGGAGCCCGAGGCGGCGTCGGCCGGGTCGAGGACGGCGGAGCGGAGATGGCGGGCGGCGGAGCAGTAAGGCCAAAAGGGCGGGACGCCGGCGTTGACGAAGCGCGGGCTCACGGGGCTGCGCTCACCGTGGCGGAGGAGGATCTGGACGAGCTGCAGGCGGAGATGCGGGGGGTAGAGGGCGGCGAGCTCTGCGTCCGAGTAGGGCGGCCGGGGCTCGAGGGTGGACATTGTTGCTGCGCGCGAGCGGAGGGGAGAGATCAAATAGCAGCCGGAGTCGCCTGTGGTTAAGAGATGGGCATTTGACATGGCAAAGGTACCTAAGTCAGCCCACCCAACTTCCAGCACCACCCACTTCCAGCACCCTTTACACCACCAAGGCAAGCACCTTCTAATAGCGATTAAAGCCGCATTTCAATATCACGATGGTTAATTATAGTGTTTTTAGCTATTCTAGGTGCTAGCTATAATAAAGAGCCTTAAAATCTATATCCTAATTAGCTATAGCAATAGCAGCCGGCTTAAGGATATATTTAGAGTACTACTATTTGTACACACACATATCTCTATTCGTACACACGCCCCATTTTCAAGGTACGTACCAAAGCCAGCCCGCCCCACCTACTTATAGTGCCCGCGCCTGGCAAGTACCCGTACCCTCTAAATGCCCGCGCCCGCGCCCGCCCGCGCCCACACACGCAGCCCATACACGCAGCCCACACGCAGCGCTCTCGGCCACCGCTCAATTCGCTTAAAAAACGCATCTTTGAAGCTCTCGCGAGATGCGCGCGCAACGCGGCCCGTCAATTGATCGGGCCCTCTGCCGGAGCGGGCGAAGTTGTAGGCGCGCCCTTAATGTCGGCTGTGTGTATGGGCGCGGGCGGGCATTTGGAAGGTACGGGTACTTGCCAGGCGGGCGCGGTATAAATAGGTGGGGAGGGCTGGCGCTAGTACAGTCTGTACCGCTATTGTTTGTATGTAACGCCCATCAAATCAACTGATGAGTACGTACAACACCACCAAGCCACTACCTACCTAGATAGGGTATGTAGTATCTACGACCTACCTAGGTACGAAATACCTATAAATAATGACGGCATAGACTGTACGTATCTTTAGAATCGGGCGTGTGTACGAATAGAGATATGTGTGTATATAAATAGTAATACTTTATATTTAAGCCTTTGCTTTATTTTAATAACTTAATTAACCTATATAAACTAACTATTAAGGTCTTACGTAATCTTTTTTTTATTTCCGAGGCCGTATATAATATAATTAATACTTAAGCTATTATACTTAAAGCTAAGTAGCTATAAGCTGCTAATTTTATTAATTAAAGCTATAGCTAACTTTATTAAAGAGTAGCCAGATTATACAGTTAATTTAACCGCGCTTTTTTAGCTTTATAATAAGGCAACGAACTTCTTATAATCGTTTAAGCGTTTTAAGGGCATTATAAGTAGCTAAAGAGCAATTTTCTTTTAATAGCGTTAATAGTATTAATAGCTTTAGTAAGATAAAGCAGCTTAATAAAGGCTTTATTATATTAACTAGCTATAAACTAAACCTATACTAACCTCTCTTAATATATTTTTTAGTTAAGCCGGCTTACTAAGCTTAGTAATAAGCTTAAAGAAAAGTAGCCTTATTAATTAGCGCTATATTATTAAAAAATATGATTTTTTTAAGTTAATATTAATAAGCGGCCTTAATAAGTAAGAAAATTAAAATATTAAGTAGTTAAAGGATATATAAAGTATATAATAGTAAAAAAAGAAGGTATATACTATTTTAAAAGTACTTATATATAAAATTGTTAGTTTAATAGCTTTTATAGCTATTAATAATAAGAAGAATATTACTTTATTAATAGCGCTTTATTTAAAAAAAGACTTATTTAAGCTATTAAATAGCAATAAAATTAATAGTTTAGCTCTTTAAAGGGGTAATAAAGTCTTGATTTTATAGAAAGTTTAGTTTATTAAAAAACTACTAATATTAAAAGCCTTAACCCTTAAAAATTATAAAGGGGGTAAAAGCTTAGCTTATAGTAAGAACGTATTTTATTATTATAGTTTAATAATATAAGCTAAGCCGCTTTTTAAAAGTCTTTTACTTCTTAAAGCTTTTTAGCACTAGCTTATTATAACTAAAGCCTTTAAAGATACTTATCTTCTTTATATTAAAGTGTAATTTTAATAGGATTACATATATAGCTAGTAGCTTAAGTAATTAAAACTTTTCCTTAATCCGGGCTATAAAGGCGCCGTAAATATAAGTATAATTAAAAGCTTTACTTTTAATAGTCCTAACTTTTAAGTTATAAGTTAAAAAGCCTAAAATTTAATACTTTTAAAGCGGCTATATATTGCCGTTAGCCTTAATAATATAGCCGGCGAGTTCTTTAACTTAATAATATGTTAGTAGTAGCCTTAAGGCGGCTTAAGTAAAAATCTAATTATAAAGTTATTTTTCCTACTCTTAACTAAGCCTTTAATATACCTCTTTTACTTACTTTATGAAAATTACGCCTTTAAGGCGCGTTTAAAGTACCTCTTTTAAAATACCTTACTTTTAACTAGCCTAGATTTAAAGTATCCTATTTTAAATAGCTTTAAGAGCTTCTTAAAGCTAGATTTTAATATATTTAAAAAGCCGAGGTATTGTTAATACGAATAAGATTTATTTTATAATTAAAGAGAAAGGGATATACGAGAAAACGCGGTCGCAATATAATACATTAGTTAACGCGATGGTGTTATATGGGGTGCTGGAAGTGGGGGGTGCTGGAAGTGGGGTGCTGGAAGTTGGGTGGGCTGACTTACCAGGTAGATTGGTAAGTGAGTGACAAGGCATGTACATATTCTCGGACATCGGACGTGGGCCGCGGCTTACCGGCTCGGTGAGTGACGTCAGCTTGGCAGGCAGTTGCCGTTACCTAAACTTAGCACAGTAAGGTACGGCAAGCGCATGTGTGGCGGAGGAAGGAGCAGAAACGGCCAGATGGCAGGCAAAGCAAGTGGGGAAAGCCGAGAGAGGTATGTACAGTACAGTATGTACATACAGTAGAGTGAGAGTCTGATTCAGCCTCAACTTCAACGTCCACCGAATCCTTCAACATCCGCCACCCCATCAGCGCCCTGCCTGGCTCAAGACTCAGACGATTCCGAGTTGCAGCACAGGATAGACGCGCGCAAACCTGCTATCCGTCGCCCTCTTGCGTAGAGTGATGACAAGTCTGCACCGCCGCCCGCCCACAACCGACGGCTTCCAACTTCCAAGAGCAACATCGGGCTCGAGGGTCAAGACGGCACCAACCGAGCCCTCGCTCTGCTGGGCCGCTACTGCGCTAGCGGACAGGGGCTCGCCTCCCCTTTCGGTAGCAACCGCCGTCATCCTCGTCAGCTTCAGCCACTTATCTGTACTCAGTCGGCAATAAGTAAGCAGAATTCACGATCACAAACAACCGGGGGGGCGGGGGAAACAGCGCCGACTCACACAGTTCATTGATAAGGGCGCCAAGCTCGGTGTGCTTCCGTTCGCCCCGTCTATTTCGACGAAACGAGCCGTGTCCGCCAAGCGGCAAGAGGCAATGGAACCAATTGTCGCCGCCTAGCCACTCGAAACGCTTTGTCCTAAATATTCGTTGCATTTCCGCGTTGGCTTAGGATTACTCGGTTCTTTGCCTCCCTTTCCTCCTCTCCTGTCTCATCTCCCTCCTCCTTCCTCGCGTCCCAGAACCGTCGAGCCTTGCAGCCCGCGAAGGACAGAGAAACTCCGGTTTCGAGCGTTCAACTTGACGCCGTCAAGAAAACAAGGATTTTCATTGGTCCCTTGTTCCTCTCAACGTCACCAATCTCGGCGACGTACTCGTGGTAAAACAAGATTCCCGCCCAAAGCCAACATTCTCTCTCCTCGTCGCAGTTTTCCGCGCGAGCTCACAGCCATGGACACCACGAATCGGTTGGGTCAAAAAGGCCCTCAACGCAAAGGCTCCTCAGGCAGCCAATCACAACCCCAGGAGGGACCGCAACAGCAGTGCAGAGATGCTGTCGGCCTCGATGATGACGATTCTATTTTCGAGGACCAAGACGGTGCTCAAGCTGCCCTACAGCCGGCCATGAGCTCGGCTGCGAGCCACCTCACGTCTTCTCTGACGCCCGCAGCCGAAAAGGCTGCCGTCTTGGAGCGTGTGCCTGGAGGGGGCTTCTTCGATGGCGCCACCGCGGAGACCGAGGCAGAAGACGACGGCGAAATTGACGCAGGGCCACCATCTTCTGATGTCGGTACGCCGCACGTGGGCCAAGAGTACGCGGTCAGACCGAGTCTGCACCGCGACCGACTCCCCAGCGGCCATTCGCCGCAGCGGCCAGAGCACCTCCAGGTGCCGTCGCACTGGTCATCCAGGCCCAGGAACCTCGTCAACGACAAGAACGCTCGCTCTCCCCAGACCAGAGACTTTCTAGGATATGCCTTTGATCCGGCCAGGCGACGCCGCTCGAGATCTGCGGGCCAGGAGGCACTCAAAAGATTGCAAAGGGCTTTCCCGTCTATAGCCATGCCCACCAGCCTGCTGCCGTCCCTCCCAACCTCGTTCTTCTCCAACTTTACGGGCGATCACAAGCAAAGCCAGAGCAGCAACTCCAGCATCAGACCGGCGACCATACAAGAATCGCCATCCCCCATCTCGTTGCCACAGGCTCACGGATCTGGCAGGCCGGCTAAAGAGGAGCCTGTCGTGGGCTCGCGCTTGTCCGGATCTCTTTCGCCTGCCCGGGCCCCACGCCGTCCTACTCCTTTGCGCAGGGTGACATCGGACGACAGCATGCTGTACCACAGCTTATCGCATGCCTCCTCTCTCGGTGACGACGAGCGCTTCCAAGACGTCCGAGAGATGGTCAACATACGCCTCATGGCCCTCAAGGATAGCCTTCCCGACGTACCAAACTTCAAGATGCCCAGTCTTCCAAGATTTCAGGCGCCGGCCCGCATGTCATCCATCTCGCTCAACGGCTTTTTTTCAAGCTTCAGCGACGATGGCGTCGCTTCGCCCTCGAGAACAAGTGAGGGCGAGTTTTCTGGCGGTGCCAGCGCAGGGGTGCAGAAAGCAGACCCAGCCACGTCATTCGACCGCGTGCTAGAGGAGCTGACAGGGGACATTGTCGTCTTGGGTGGCTATCGCGGGTCGGTACTGCGGTCCGCCGAGCCGCCACACCATCAGCTCTGGGCGCCCGTCAAGCTGGGGTTCAACATGCGCAAGGCCAATCTCGAGGTTGGCTTGGAGTGCGAGGACGAGGAGACAATGGAGGAGCGCATAATCCCCTCGGGCATGCTTAAACACATCGGCCCCATTGACATCTCCCGCAAGCTCTTCAAGCGTCTGAGATCGTGCCAGAATGCTCGCAGCGGTAAGCTTCGCGTATGGGACTATGGCTACGACTGGCGACTGAGCCCGGCCCTCTCCTCACGCAAGCTGATGGACTTTCTTGCCGGCCTTCCTTCAAACCAAGCAGGCGTGGATCCGAAATCACGAGGGGCCACGGTCATCGCACACAGCCTCGGCGGGCTAATCACGCGACACGCCGTGAATCAGCGGCCCAATCTGTTCGCGGGAGTGCTCTACGCTGGCGTGCCGCAGCGGTGCATCAACATTCTCGGGCCGTTCCGCAACGGCGATGTCGTGCTCTTCAACGAGAAGCTGCTCACGGCGCAAGTCAACTTTTCGATTCGCACCTCGTTTGTCCTGCTCCCGGACGACGGATTCTGCTTTGTCGACAAGGAGACTGGGGAGGAGTATGCCGTCGACTTCCTGAATGCAGACGACTGGATCAAGTGGCGATTGAGCCCCTGTGTAGCGTCGGTTTTACCGCCTCAAGCTCGAGACAGGCAGCAATCGTCTTCGCCCTTGTCCTCCTTTTTCCCCAACTCTCTGTTGAAGGGAAACCGCTTTGAAAAGTGGACGTCTGAGGCTCTCGACAATGCCCGTGGGCAGGAGAAAAAAGGAAGCCAGCCGGGCGTCGCAACCGGGGTCGCCGCCCTCAAAGACCGTACCATCGCGCCCCAGCTCGGCATCGAGACGCACGCCGGCTCCGCTACGCGTCCGCCGTCCTGCCCTCCGTCTCCCGCCCCTCCGGAACGTGAACGGTATGTCAACTATCTGCACCGCACTCTGGCTTCAACGCGCCAGTTTCGCGAGGAACTGGCACATGTTTACGCCCATGAGTCTTCGAACGCCTATCCCCCTCACGCCGTCTTATACGGCAAGTCTACACCCACGGTGTATGCGGCACAGGTGCTGGGTCGGGAAGGGATAGCTTGTGCCGACGCATATGATGACCTGCTCTTCAGGCCTGGTGATGGCGTAGTCCTTGCGCGAGAGGCGATGCTGCCGGATGGATATGCCCTCGTCCGCGCGGGACGGGTGAGCACTGAACGCGGCCACCTGACGATGCTGGGGGACTTACCGGCCGTGGGACGAGCGTTGGAGGCGGTGCTCAGGGGTCGCAAGAAGGGCATTGGCCTCGGCTGTGGGGATGGCAGCAAGGTTCCTGCCAGCCACAAGCTTGGGGAGCAGAGTCGATGATCAGATTGCTTTGATCAAGACGACCATGTACACGCGTGGCTTGCAAGACAGGACGTGACGAGACGCATGCAAGGAGCGGGAGTCTGATGAGACATGGCGAGACACCCTGCAAAGTGACTTTGTCATTAAAATATGCACACGTCCCAGGTCACTATTGCATGGACGGCGACATCAGCATTCGCCCTCCCAGTTCAATGTGTGACTGCGCTGTCCCATTTGCAGTGTTATCGGCGACGAGCACATGGCCATGCTTCGGAATCGGGCAGTTTGCATTCGTACAGGAACGGAGTTGACGGACTCGGCACCCCGCTCCTCCGTCATCCAAGTCATTGCAACGAAGAAGAGAAGTAACAAGGTGTTTTTTACCAAGGGGTGCCTGGCCCCTGGGTCGTCGACTCTCCCCAACAGAAAAGGGCCGACGGTAGGCTCTCTTCTCCATGCCCTCTTGTCCTTCTCAATGGGAGCGGCTCAAGCCTCGGGCCACTGCGAGTCCGGTGTCGTCAAAGCGACGTGGGGCGCAGGAGAGGCGGGGGTTTGTCTTGAGCGCAACAGCGATGGAGGGCCTCGGAGAGAGCCAGGCCCGGGGCGTGCCCACGGGGTATGTATGAATGGTCGTGGCCAGCCATGCCCGAGATCGTATGTTTTATATAACACATGGTGTGATTGGGGCGTCGCGTCCGGCCAATGAACGGTAGACTCAACCACCCATTGTCGACAAGGAGCCCGCCGAGACGATTATCCAGGGCGGCGGCATCCTCGTCCTCGTCTCGGGTGACAAACAAGGGAGGGCATGCGCGTGGCGAGCTGCTTGACGACGTCGACGGTCAGGGTGGCAGCCGTCATTGACCTGTAGCTGTCGAAGAGCGCGTCGCTGAGGGTGATGCGGCGCACACGCGCGACGGTCGCACATGGACATGCAGGCTATGGAACTGCGCGTCAGCAGCCATGAAGCCCTCGCGCGGCCCAGGCCAGACGACGTCGGTTTCGGGGCTGAAGATGACGAGGCCCGGGCGGCGCGGGCGTAGGTCCTGAGGGCCTCGTCGCAAAAGTGGAGGTGTTGACGGGCACAGAGGCCGTTAAGGCGCAGGCCGTGGCGCAGCGCAGCGGAACAAGGCGGCACGACGGGAGGCTCATGTTCCATATCCTGAGGCGTAGTTCGGGCGGAAGCCGGGGGAAGAGGTGCTGCTGGGGCCATCAGCCGGGGCGACGGACGAGACGGCTCGGCGGCCACCTACAAAGTGCCGTTGCGGGCAGTCGATTGTCTCAGGAGGCCCCGGCGCTTGAGACAGGAAGACGGCCACGCTGACGATCGATGCAGGCGGGTGGGCAGTTATATATGCACATGTCGCAAAAAAAAACACGCCGCCCCAAGGATTGGCAAAAACGCCGGCACTCTGGCAGTGTGTGCCTCGGCTAGTATTGCGGCCAATGGGCGTTGCTCCTCGCCGTCTGGGCATTCGCATCTTCGGCCACAGATATGGATGTAGTTTCGTCTGCGGTCAAACATTTCCTGACTTTGCGAGGCCTGCCGCGCATAAACCATCATGTTTGGGACAAGAACCGCCTTCCTTGCGAGTCGAGTCTCCTCCAAGGCCGTCTACGTCGGTTGTGACACCGGTAAGGCATTTCCTGTTCTCATGGCTTGCCCTCGTCGACGGGTTATGCCCTCCTCCCATCCATCATGGCGTCTGCATGGACAACAGCCCCATCCACGTTTCGCATGTGCGTGTGATTACCCCGAGGCCGTTGGCATCCCAGTCGACTTTCCAGCTTTGACTGTTGATTCATCGCCAGCCGTCTGTCTCCCTCGAAGAAAGGGCCATCCAGCACCTTCTTCGTTCTGTTTGCTCTCTTTGGCGGGGCCGGCCACGACAGCATCCGGCATCACGACCAGGCAGACCGGAATCGAATCGAATCATCCGTGGGTAAGCATGACCCGTGGACCCGAAAGTTTTCGGTGATGCAGGCCGGCGCATGTAGTAGGCATTGCAGCGTGGCCAGTCCCCGCCTCGCCCCCCTTCCAATGGGAGAGAGGGGGGGCGTCGGGCATCGGGTTGCGGTTGTGCAACTCGCCTATTCACGGGGAACGAGAAGCTGGTGCGAGGCCTGCCAGAGTGCCAGAGCTGAAGTTCGGAGGGAGGCGTTCATCACGTCGCAAGTCACATTTGGGCTCGAAGCCACTTTGCTTCTGTCAAAGTGAGCGGTATAGGGTAGGCCGGACACTAGCCGTTTCTTATAAAAAAGGGAGCTCTAGAAGATAATAATAGTGTCTAACTAGCTAGGAGGGAATATATATACGAGGGGTGCCCTTATATATATATAGCTAACCCCTATAAATAAGGGCTAGGGCTACGCTTAAGGCTCTCGTAGTAAAATAGGTATAAGGCCTTAGTGTATACACTCTTTATATTTATAATACCTCCTTTTAGTTATATATAAGGCGTATATATATATAAAGCCTTATAATATAGCCTTTCCTTTATATATTACCCTTACCTTAGTGTTTTTTAATCTAACTAATTATAACTAGCTATTCGCTTATATAATGCCTTATTTATATATAAAGCCTTTTTAAGCTTTATTTAGCCGCTTTTTTTATTCTTAGCTACTAAATAAATTAATTATATTTTTTTCTTAAAAGGCCCTTTATAAAACTATCTATAATTATCTTATTAGTCTATACTTATACTAGCTAAAAGAAGCCCTTATTAGTATAGTAAATAATTTATTTATAGTAGATATTAATATACTTAGTCTTAGCTGTGTTATTTTTATTTAGCACTATAAGCCTTGCGTTTTAGCTATTTATAAAGATTATAAATAAACTTAGCTATAGCTAGCTTAGCTTTATTAATAACTAATATTACTATATTATAGCTATACTTATAAGTATAAGGTGTATAAACTCCGCCTTTATTAATAAAGTTATTAAAATTATCTACTTTTTACTTTTTTAAAAGATAGGCTTATCGCTAAAAAATATAATATAGCTAGTAATAAAGCATTAAGTATTTTAGTTATTAATAAAGAAGGTCTTTATATATATATAAAGCTTAAGGTCCTTAATTAAGTATTTCCCCTTTATTATAACCCCGTAATTTAAAGTACTTTTAATATAATACTATAACGTCTTTATAATCGCTATTATTAAAGGCCTATATATACTTAGTTTAGTAATATATAGCTAAATAATTATTTATTTAAAGCTAAAAAAGGAAAGGGGAAATCTTTATTTAAGCTATATAGCTTTATACTTTATAAAGG
>JAPEBW010002103.1:0-15294 GCA_027405785.1 Ophiocordyceps robertsii
AAACTTACTATACTTAAGGTAATTAGTTATTTTAATAATAATATACCGCTATTTACCTTAAGTAATAAGGTCTTTTTAGCTTTATAGTATACTTTTTTAAATTCTCTCCGCCGCTTACTTTTTTTTTTCTATTTTTTCTTTTATAACTATATTTCCCTTTATTATTAGCTATAGCCCGCCGTACCTTACTTACTCCTATATATATAACCTTCTTTACCTTAAGCTTATAATCCTTATACTCCTTTTTTAAGTCCCTTTATTATTTAACGTCTTTTATAGCTAAGACTAGCTATTTTACAATTACTTCTTTAGCCCGCTTTTTTATAAGTCTTTATACCTTTATAATAAAGGATATAAGTAAGCGCTTAAGCTTTATAAAAATAAAGCGGCTATCTTTTATAGCTTTAAGTCCCTTAATAAAAGTTAAAACCTTTAAGTTTAAGATTTTATATAAACTTATACTGCCTTTTATAGCCGCGGTTAAGCTAATAGATTTAACTTAAACTATAGTACTATAAGGGACAGCTTATACTACCCTCTTTAAACTCTTAACTTAAATAACTTGCCTCTTAGCTTTATACTATAGCGTAGTTTAAATAGCCGGTTTCGCGGCAACTTAGCTATACCTCTTACTTCGCTCTTACTATTTAAAAGCCCCCGCCGCCTATATATTTTTTAAGGTATAGCTAGCTAATATATAATGCCCTTAAGTTAGCTAACCTCGCTATAGTCTTAAGATTTATAGTAGCCGCCGTAGCTAGCGGGAACCCGCTTTAGCTAAATTACTAAAACGATATCCGCACTATTTCTAACTATATATTTAAAGCTTAGCTTAACTAGTTTATAGCTAGGTTTATAGCGGCGTCTTTAGCTATTATAACTAAAAACCTATCTCGCTTTATATACGGTCTAGCCTATACTATAAAATCCCTTTCTTAGCTTATAGCCGCTATAAGCCTTAAGGACCCGTTTAGTCCCGCTTAGTAAACGCTCTTTCTACCCGCCGCTATACTTAGCCTAGCTATATAAAGGCATATAAGCGCCTTATTATAGTTTATCCGCTATCCCTCCTTAACTAAAAGAGACAGCGATAGCTAGCCTTACGATATATTCTACCGCTTAATTTTATAAGAGCCGCTAGTAGTAATTAATAAGATCCTTAATAAGCCTAGCTTTATAAGCCTATACTCCGGAGATAAGATTATAATAATTAAGAGTTTCCGCTTAGCTATAAACTACGCTAAGTTTTACTTATAGGCCCGCGAAAAGTTTAAACGCAACTTAACTTTAACTTAAGTAATAAATTTCTTAGGCTTTAATATCCGCTTTATTAGCCGTATTAACTACGCGCTTTATATTCTTACTCTTAAGGCCCCCTTTATAAAATAGGTTTTTAAGACTATTAAGTATATCTAAAACCTTAAGAGTAAAGAGTTAAGTATTAAGGCTATTAAAGACTTTATTGCTTACTTTTAAGCGGGAATATAGACGTTTAATACCTTAATACTAACTATACTTATTAATATTAATAGGACGGCCTACCCTTACCTTAATACCTTCTTAGTAGTTAGATACGCGTTAGTTAGCGGAAAGGCGTAGGTAGTAGCGCTATATAAAAAGGATAATAAGTCGGAAAGCCTAGCGATAAAAAGCGAGGGATAACTATAATAGCGGTAGTAAGTAAGATGTAATATCTTCCTTATAAGCGGCCTATAAGGCTAGTAAGTAAAACGGGAAATTTAGCGGAGGATTAAAAATAGCGTAAGAAGGGTAAGTAAGATAATAATATAAGATAAGGCTTAAATAAAGCTAATTTCTTATAATATATCCTACTAAGGAATTAAAGTATTCCTTAGCGTAAAGACTCCTTACTACTTAATAAAGGCCTAAATATATACCTTAAAAGAAAGTTAGAAAACTTTACTATAAGTTTTAGCTAAACGCGCTAATTGCCTTAATAAGGACGAAGACGCACGATTAAATATAAAGTAAGGATCTATAATAAAAGCCGCTTATTAACTATCTTAAGCTACTTAGCTACTATTAGCTAAATAAGCCGAAAAAACTATTAAAAGGATTAAGACGGCGTACTACTAATACGGTATAAGGACGTTACTATAAAGCTATTACTTAGCGCCCCCTTTACTTTATTCTTACTTTAAACTAATAAGGACGTTAGCTTTTCTTTTTTACTTAAGGGAGTTATTATAGAATTTAAACGGCTACGCCCGGACTCCTTACTTTACTTTTAAGGAAGCTTTATAAAACCCTACGATAAGAACGCCCGGAGTATATACTATAAAAGCTCGCTTAAAAAGATACGATAAATATTATTAGTTAAACCTTATTAAAGTCTTTAAGATACTACTATAAAGGGTTAAGAGCTTACTTAACTATAGTTTATAATATCTAACTATAGTTTACGATATCTTTAACTATAAAAGATACTATAAAAACTACTAAGCGGATTCCGCCGGTATCTTTAAAGGATATTTAAGGATTTCCGCGGGATATCTTAATTATAGTTTAACCTATTTTTAACTATAAAAGCAGCCCGGAAGATATAAGATAAACCTTACCGCGATTTTTAAAGGATATCTAAGGATATTTAAGGGATTTCCCTAATTATAGTTTATAGTGTTTTTAACCGGGCTTATAATTAGTTTCTTAGGCGATTTTATAAGGATATCTACGGTTTATCTACGTACTACGGATAGTATAATTAAAGACCTTTAAAATTAGCTAAAAGAACTAAGTATAAAGTATCTAGCTATGCTTTTAAGAATAGATAAGCTTTTTACTATTTTTAAACCCTTATATACGTTTATATATAGTAATTACTTTATTATACTAGCCTAACTAGCGGTAATTAGTTTATAGTACCGGCCTTAACTAATAGTAATTAGTCCGTAGTACCGGCCCCGATTAACGGTAATTAGTCCGTGCCTTATCCCCTTATCCTTACGCCGTAAGGCGTAGTATATAGTTTATTATTGCTTAAACTTAAGCTGCGATAAAGGATAAGTATAATAAAAAACACTGCCTATTAAAATTTAAACTTAGTAATTAAGCTTAGCTATAACTTAGTAAAAGGTACGATATTATAAATAGTAAGCTAATAAGGCTTACAAAACGTACTTAACTATTTAAAGTTACTATTAAAATAAGATAGCTTATATACTAGTTAAATATAAAAAGATCCTTTAATATCTATCCGGTTATTTAAATAATATAACTACGCTTAGTAGATAAGCTAATAGCACGCTTAAGAATAGTTTAAAATAAAAGGACGTCTTATTTAAATAAGTAAAAAGTTAAAAGGATCTTATAAAGTTAAATAATAATAAAAAAGCGGTAAAAAGCTATAAAAGGAGTTCTTTATAGCTTAAAAAGGATACTTAAGTAGCTATAATATATAAGTAAATAAGAAAGCGGTCTTTTTACCGAAGATTATAAAAGTCTTTAAGAAAGTATAAAAAAAGTTAGCTACTTAAGTAGTTTAAATAAAAGTATAAAACGCGGCTTTAAAAACTTAATATAAAACTTTTTAACTTAAAGAATTAAGTAGTTAAGCTTTAATAAAAAACTTAAAAGCTATTATAAGTTATAAAAAACTATAACCTATTAAACTTAAGGTAATTTATGATTTTAATAATAATATACCGCTATTTACGTTAAGTAATAAGGCTTTTTTAGCCTTATAATATAATTATTTAAATTCTTTTTACTACTTAATTTTTCTCTTTTTTCCTCCTTTTATAACTATATTTACTTTAGCTACTAGCTTTAGCCTACTATACTCTACTTACTTTTATATATAGCCTTTTTAGCACGAAGTTTATAATTTTTATCTTTTTATTTTAAGTCTTTTTATTATTTAGTTTCTTTTATAGCTAAGACTAGCTATTTTATAACTATTTCTTCAGCCCGCCTTTTTATAAGCCTTTACGCTTTTAATATAAAAGATATAAGTAAGCGCTTAAGCTTTATAAAAATAAGGCGTTTATACTTTATAGCCTTAAGCCTTTTAATAAAAGCTAAATTCTTTAAGTTTAAGCCTTTTTATAAAACTACGCTGCCTTTTTTAACTGCGCTTAAGCTAATTAATTTAACTTAAACTATAGTATTTTAAAGGATAGCTTATATTACCTTCTTTAAACTTTTAACTTTAACGACTTACCCCTAAGCTTTATATTATAGCATAGTCTTAATAGCGGTTATTATAGTAACTTAGCTATTTATTTTATATAACTTTTACTATTAAAAAGCCCCCGCTACTTATATATCTTTTAAAGCGCGGCTAGTAATTTTTATTAGTAAAATAACTAGCTTATAATTAACGCTTTTAAATTAGCTAACCTCGCTACAATCTTAAAGTTTATAATAGCCGCTATAAATAGTAAAACCCTACTTAAGCTAAATAACTAAAATACTATCCGTATTATTCTTAACTATATATTATAAGCCTAGCTTAACTAGTTTATAGCTGGGTTTATAATAGCGTTTTAAGCTACTATAATAAAAACTTTATCTTGCTTTTCCTAGAGTTTAACTTACGCTATAAAGTCCCTTTTTAAGCCTATATCTACTATAAGCCTTAAGGACCTTTTTAGTCCTACTAAATATACGCTTTTCCTTATATAATTACTTATTACACTTAGCCTAGCTATAAAAAAGCATATAAGCGCCTTATTTAAAAATATTTCCTATCTTTTTATAACTAAAAAAGATATTAATAACTAGCCTCGCGATATATTCCGCCGCTTTATCTTATAAAAGCCGCTAATAATAATAACTATAATTCTTTATAAGCTTAGCTTTATAAAAATATACTTTAGCAATAAAACTATAATAATAATTACTCTTTACTTAGCTATAAACTACGCTTAGTTCTTCTTATAAGCCCTTAAGAAATCTAAGCGTAACTTAATATTATTTTAAGCAATAAAGTTCTTAGGTTTAAATTTCCGCTTTATTAGCTATCTTAACTACGCGCTTTATATCTTCGCCCTTAAGACCCCTATTATAATAAGGTTCTTAAAAACTATTAAGAATATTTAAAACCTTAAAAATAAAAAGTTAAGTACTAAGGCTATTAAGGACTTTATTACTTAATTTTAAGCGAGAACTTAAACGTTTAATACCTTAGTATTAACTATACTTATTATAATTAGCGGGATAGCTTAGCTTTACTTTAAAACTTTCTTAGTAGTAAAATACATATTAATTAGCGGAAAGGCTAATGTAGTAGCGCTATATAAAATAGATAATAAGTTAAAAAGTCTAGTGATAAAGACTAAAAAAGAGTTATAATAATAGTAATAAGTAAGATATAATATCTTACTTATAAGTAGGTTATTAAGCTTATAAGTAGTTTAAAGGACTTAGTAAAGTATTAAAACGGCGTAAAAAGTAAGTAAGATAATCTTATAAGAAAAGGCCTAAATAAGCTAATTTCTTATAATATATCTTACTATAAATAACAGATATTCCTTAGTATTGTATCTTCTAACTATTAAAAAACTAATAAAATATATACTTAGAAATAATTAAAAACCTTAATATTAGTTTAGCTAAACTTACTAGTTGCTTTAATAGCTAGTAATAAAAGCTATTAATAAAACATTTTACTTACTTTTTTTAACTACTTAACTATTCTTAGCTAAATTAGCTAAAAAAGTATTAAGGAAGTAAAGATAATATACTACTAACGCAATATAAAAACACTATTATAAGGCTATTGCTTAGCGCCTCTTTTAACTTTATTTTTACTATACTTAATAAGAATATTAGTCTTTTTTTTTCTTGTTTAAAGAAGTTATTATAAAACCTAAGCGACTATGCTTAAACCTTTTACTTAGCTCTTAAAGAACCCTTATAAAAGCTTAACGGCGGAAACGCTTTAAGCATGCGCTATAAAAACGCGCTTAAAAAACGCAATAAATACCGCTAAGTAGACCCCGCTAAAGCTTTTAAAAATAAATATAAATACTTAGGAGGCTTTTTAACTATATTTTATAACGTTTTTAACTATGAAAAATACTATAAAGTGCTAAATAGATCTTGTTAGTATTTAAAACGAATATCTAAGGATTTCCGTTAGATATTTTTACTATATTTTAGCTTATTATAACTAAAGGAATACCTTAAAAATATTAAAGAAACTTTATAGCAATTTTATAAAATATTTAAAGATATTTAAAAGGATTTCTTTAACTAAAGTTTATAGTATTTCTAACTAAGCTTATACTTAGTTATTAAGTAGTTTTATAAGAATATTTATAGTTTATTTACATATTAATAATTAACGGCTAAATAATATAGCTAAAAGT
Source organism: Ophiocordyceps robertsii (assembly GCA_027405785.1). Taxonomy (NCBI): domain Eukaryota; kingdom Fungi; phylum Ascomycota; class Sordariomycetes; order Hypocreales; family Ophiocordycipitaceae; genus Ophiocordyceps; species Ophiocordyceps robertsii. Next base: position 6,333 of record JAPEBW010002103.1, read on the forward strand.
CTTAAAAATTAACTTTAAGAACTAAGTATAAAGTAGCTAAATATACTTTAAAGAAAAGAAAAAGCTTTTTACTATTTATAAAACCCTATATATGTTTATATGTAGTTATTAGTCCGTTATACCGGCTTAACCGGCGGTAATTAGTCCGTAGTACCGGTATTAACTAGCGGTAATTAGTCTACGCCTTATCTCTTTATCTTTACGCTATAAAGCGTAGTAGTAAATTTAAATTGCTTAAGTATAAAGCTTAAAAGTAAGTAAAGTAGTTAAAAAGCTCTTTTAATTGAAAATTCGGAAGGGTATAAAAGAAGATAAAGTTAGTAAAATAGTCCTTAATAAAGAAAAAAACCTTCTTATTATAAGAATCTAGTAAAGGAAAATAGTCGTAAACATCTAATAAAAGGGCCTTATAGCCTTAGTATCTAGTTAAATTTAAGATATAATTTTCTTTGCTTTCTTAAGCTTTTAAAGCTTATAGTTAAAAATAGTAAAAAACGTAAGAATAGCTATACCTTTATTAAAGAGTGTCTTTTATAACACTTACTTGTTAAAGTGCCTTATTCTTCTAAACTAAAGCTAAAAGAAGAAATAAAAAGTAGTAGTTATAGTATATTCTTTTTCTTTTTGATAATAAAAGCTAAAGAAAACAAATATAAAAAAGATAAAAGCGAGGAAAAGATTAAAGTAAAAAAAGGGGCTATTTTTATTTCGTTGTATTTAATGTTGTATTAAGTATAAAAAAACAACGCTATGTAAACTTCTTTAGTAATAATAAAAATATTACTAGTTAAAGAAATTTTGTGGATTTTAGCTTATTTTAACTTTAAAAAAGAGGTAACGCTAATATAAAAAGTCGGTTTAATTAACTAAAGAAATCTAGTAAAAATTCGTATTAAGAGGGTGCTATAAATAAGAATTTAAGATTCTTAAGAGCTTATTAAAGCTAAAGCTTATATTAGTATATAATTTTTAAAGCGGTTTTAAGCGTTATAAATATACTTATTTAATCTATACTTAAAACTAAATTAGTTTTTTAGTAAGTATGTTTATAAAGATACCTATATTATAGTAAAAAGAGGCTGTTTTAGCTATAGATTTAGGTCTTATTTATATATTTATTAAATCCGGGTTTTCTTAGATTTTAAAATCCGATTAAAGATTTTTAAATTTCTCGGCTTTTTAAAAGGCTTTTTTAACTAAGGCCTTATTACGAGGAATAGTTAGAAATTTATAAAGAGATTTCTAGATTTCTTTATTTAGTTTCTAGCCGTTTAGTCGTATGTCTTCTTTATAATAAAAGTAATCTATATAGTAATACTGTTTCTTATAAGAGCAAAAAGATAAAAAGAAAAAGAAGAAAAGTGGCCTTAGGAAGTAGTAAAGAAAGTCGATTTTTACTTTTAAGTGATTTCGTAGCTTATTGCCTTTTAAAGATCTCTGATATTTCGATGCCGTTTAAAAAGGTCTCTTACTACTTGTTTCTATCCCCTCGTACTTTATCGTTTTTCAGTTAATTTAATAAATAGTTAAGGTGCTATAAAAACTAAAAATAAGGTTGAAAAAGCTCTATATAACGCGTACGCCTTATGCTTCTAAAAGCTACGTTTTTTTATATCCGTAAAGGCCTTTTACTAGTTAGTTATTTAAGTAGCTAGATTAGTTTTATTCGGCGATTTTAAAACCCTTTAAAAATTCATAAGAACTTCTTTTTCCGTATTTTATAAAAAGGGCTATACTTACCTTTATAATAAAAAAGGCTTAGTAAAAACGTCGTAAATATCTACTATTATAAAATAGTAATTTCCGATAATTTCTATAATATAATGCTAAAAGGTTAAGAGGGCTTTTTACTAATCCTTATAGCTTTAAAATTAAGTTTAATACCTTAAGTAGAAATACTTATAGGTTTTGAAATTATTAAGAGAAAGGCTAGTAATTTCCTTTACTTAAAGGTTTACTTATATAACTAAACGTTCTTTAAGAAGCCGTAAAAGGGGATTTTTTAAGGTAACTAAGATATTAATTTAATCTAAATTCCTATAGGAAATAGCGGACTTTTATATAGTAGAACTCTAACGCTTTTAGTTAAAAAAGCTATTAAGAATATATCTTTTTAAAGTTATAAATTCTTTTTAGTATAATTAAGAGGAAATCAGCCGGTATAAATAAAGTTGCTTTTATAGGTAATCTTCTATAAGAAGACCGTTTTTAACTCTTTAAGGGCGTAATTAACTAGTAGGAACAAAATAGAAAAGGGTTGCTATAAGCACTAATTTCTCTTATACGAAGAAAGGGAGATCCGGGCTTATAACTTTAAAATAGAAAAAAGGCCTATTTAAGGTATTTAGTAAAAAAGCAATTTATATAAAGAATTAGCTTATAGATTAAAAGTAGAAAGAAGTAACTAAGTAGTAAAGCTCTTTTTTATTATTTTAATAGCTATTAAATTGCTTATATTTAATAAAGAGGGGTTTAAAATAAGTAGGAAAATAATAAATAGTTTTATAAAAATTAAAAATTAAAAAATAGTCTTTATTAAAAAGGAGGTTTATAGAAAGTCTATATAAGGTCTAGATACTAAATTAAAAGGTAAATAACCTTTAAGTCTATATATAGCAAAAAATTTAAGGAAGCCTTAAGGAGGCCGAAATTTAAAAAAGTCTTAAAAAGGCTCTTACTACTACTAGTATTATTATTACTGCTACTACTATATTAAGAAATAAAATCGAGGAATAAATATAATAGGATTTTTAGTCCGGCCGATTTTAAGCTTATAGTTAGCTATAAGATTCTTTTATAAAGGGTTTTAAAGAAAAATTATTTTCTTTAAGCTTTTTATTAAAGCTTTTACTAAAAGAATAAAGATATTTATTTTCTTATATAGCTAAAACTACTTCTTAGGGTTTATAATTATTTTTACTTTTAAGCTATAGTAAAGTATTAAATAGTTTATAAAATAGTTTATTATTATATAGCTATTATAATCTTATATTAGTATATGTATAAGCTGAAAGCTATTAAGAAAGAATATTCTATTATGCCTTAAAAGTAATACTTAGACTAAAATAAGTAAAGTATAGCTAAAACTTGCTAATATTGTTTTAAAAGTTAAATAAACTACTTCTATATATATTACTAAGCTTAATTAAACTATTTTAACTTAAGCTTTTATTTTTATAAAAGTCTTAAATTATAAAACTAATATAAATTAACAAGGTCCTTTTAATAAGAAACTAAAAAATCTTAACTTAATAATATCTAAATAGCTAAGTATTTTACTCTCTAAGCGCTAATTCTTACTTATATTACTACTAAGCTACTATTTAAATTTCTAAGTATATACGTAGTAAACTCTATATATTTAATAGTAGCTATTCTTCTTACGCTTTAGATTAAAATCTATTTAAAAAGGTTTATAATTACGTTTTAAAATATTTCTATAAGGTTAGCTTAAATAAAGTTTAAGTTTACCTTAATATTTTAAAAAGCTTTTAAACCTATCTTAATCTTTACTTTTTTATAAACTAATATATATATATAAGTATATTATAATAGTTTATTTAAGCTTAATAACTTAATATTAAAAAAGGGTTTAACTATTAAAACGCTTTAAACCTTTTAAATAACTATTTATTATATTACGCCTTATTTATATAAAGCAATATATTATTATTAAGTTCATACTAAGGACTTAATTTAAGTTTTTAAAAATTGAAAATTTTTAAATAAAAAGGAAAAACTAAAGCGCTAAAAGTAAAACCTCCCTTTATTTACATTTAGTCCGCTTCGCATAAGTTCTTATAACTTTATATAAGGAAAAAAGTGCGCCTTTCGCTATAGGTATATTTCGCTTACTAAGCAGTTCGACGCGGCTTAAGTAAGCCGGGGCCGCCTTTAACCTAAGCGGCCTGCGGCTTATAGCGCTATACTTTAAACTTAAGGTATAAGTAGTAGCTTATCTTTTATCCCCTCCTTAACTTACCCCTCCTAACGTATAGTTAAGAGGGTAACTAAGGCGTTTTAGCCTACGTCCCTTTAATAGGTAGCGTGGCCTTAACTTATTGCGGAAGTAGGCTTATAAAAAGCCTCGCTAATAAGGATTTAGTGCTTTATAGCGCGCGTATATTCTTTATTAAGCTTATTCTTTATTCGCGCCGCCTACCTATAAGTCCCGCGCGTAGCTATAAATATAAAACCTTTTATACGCCGCGCGCGCTTATATACTTTTTTCTCTTTTTATTAAAGTCGCGCTTACCTTTTTTATAATCTTATTATATATTCGCCGCTTTATTTTTATTGCGTTTTAGCCGCTCCGCCCCTATAATACTATTGTCGCTATTATTAATATACTTAGAAAGAAGGTTACGTTTTTTAATCTTAATATAGGCCTACTCCTTAAACTATTAAGGAAAAGCACTAAAAATAAAAAGGCTTAAGCCCGCTACTACGCCTTATAGCAAAAGAATAAGGGGATAAGGCGCGGACTAATTACCGCTAGTTAAGGCTAGTACTATAAACTAATTACTACTAGTTAAGACCGGTACTATAAACTAATTACTACTAGTTAAGCTAGTATATTAAACTAATTACTATATATAAGCGTATATAAAGGTTTAAAATAATAAAAAGCTTATCTATTCTTTTAAGGTATAGCTAGCTACTTAATACTTAGTTCTTTAAGCTAATTTTTAAGATCTTTAACTATACTATCTTTTTATTTATCGTTAATATATAAATAAACCGTAGATATCCTTAAAAGATTACTTAATAAACTAAGTATAAGCTTAGTTAAAAACACTATAGACTATAAATAGGGAAATCCCTTAAATATCCTTAAATATCCTTTAAAAATCGCGGTAAAGTTTATCCTATTTCTTTTAAGGTGCTTTTATAGTTAAAAACGGGTTAAACTATAGTTAAGATATCTAGCGAAAATCCTTAAATATCCCTTAAAGATACTAGCAAAATCCGCTTAGTAGTTTTTAAAGTATTTTCTATAGTTAAAAACATTATAAACTATAATTAAGTAGGCTTTTAAGCCTTTATAGCTTTATCTTAAATACCTTAGCGGGGTTTAATTTATAATATTTATCGTATTTCCTTAAGCGAGCCTTCGTAGTATATACTTTAAGCATTTTTGTTATAAGGTTTTATAAAGGTCCTTAAAAGTAAAGTAAGGAGTTTAAGCATAGCTATTTAGATTTTATACTAACTCCTTAAAGTAAGAAAGAAAAGCTAACGTCCTTATTAGTTTAAAGTAAAAATAAAGTAAAGGGGGCGTTATATAATAGCTTTATAATAGCGTCTTTATACTATATTAATAGTATGCTATCTTTATTCTTTTATTAGTTTTTTTAGCTTATTTAGCGAATAGTAGCTAAGTAGCTTAAGATAGTTAATAAGTAGCTTTTATTATAAATCCTTACTTTTTATTTAGTTATGTGTTTTTATCTTTTTTAAGGCGATTAACGTATTTAGCTAAAACTTATAGTAAGGTTTTCTAACTCTCTTTTAAAGTATATATCTAAGTACTTATTAAGCAATAAAGAGTCTCCGCGCTAAGGAATATTTAAATTCCTTAACAAGATATATTATAAAAGACTAGCTTTATTTAAGCCTTACTTTATATTATTATCCTACTTACCCTTTATACTGTTTTTTTTAATCCTTTACTAAGTTTCTTATACTACTTTCTAGCCTTATAAGCTGCTTATAGATAAGATATTATATCTTACTTACTACTATTATTATAGTTATCTCCCGCTTTTTATTGCTAAGCTTTTTAACTTCTTATTCTTTTTACGCGGCGCTACTACTTATACCTTTTTACTAATTAACGCGCGTTAAGCTATAAAGAAAGTATTAAAGTAAAGGTAGGCTATCTTATTAATATTAATAAGTATAGTTAGTATAAAAGTATTAAATATTTATATTTCCGCTTAAAAGCGGGTAATAAGGTCCTTAATAGCCTTTATACTTAACTCCTTACTCTTAAAGTTTTAGATATATTTAATAGTCTTAAAGAACCTCTTTATAAAGGGGGCCTTAAAGGTAAGAATATAAAGCGTATAGTTATTATAGCTAATAAGGTAGATATTAAAGCTTAAGAATTTTATTACTTAAGTTAAAGTTAGGTTATAATTAGACTTTTTACGGGCCTATAAGTAAAACTTAGTATAGATTATAGCTAAGTAGAAACTTTTAATTATTATAATCTTATCGCCGGAGTATAGGCCTATAAAGCCAGGCTTATTTTAAAATTATATTAATTACTATTAATAGCTCTTATAAAATTAAGCGGCGGAATATATTATAAGGCTAGTTATTACTATCTCCTTTAAGTAAGAAAGGGAAGTAAATAGACTATTATAAAGCGCTTATACGCCTTTATATAGCTAAGCTAAGTATAGTAACGGGTAAAAAAAACATTTACTAAGTAAGACTAAACGGGTTTTTAAGGCTTATAATAGCTATAAGCTAAGAAAGGGATTGTTATAAAATCTAAACGGCCACGCTTAGACTCCTTACTCTACTTTTAAGGAAGCCTTACGGAACCCCGCGATAAGAACGCCCGGAGCACGCACTATAAAGGCTTGCTTAAAGAGATACGACGAACATTACCGGTTAAACCCCGCTAAGGTTTCCGGGATATAACTATAAAGGGTTAGGAGCCTACTTAACTATAGTTTACGATATCTTTAACTATAAAAGATACCGTAAAAACTATTAAGCGGATTCCGCTAGTATCTTTAAGGGATTTTTAAGGATTTCCGCGGGATATCCTAACTATAGTTTAACCCGTTTTTAACTATAAAAATACCCCGGAAGATATAGGATAAACCTTACCGCGATTATTAAGGGATATTTAAGGATATTTAAAGGATTTCCTTAATTATAGTTTATAGTATTTTTAACTAAGCTTATACTTAGTTTATTAAGCAATTTAATAAGGATATTTATAGTTTATTTTACGTACTATAAATAGTATAGTTAGAGATCCTTAAAATTAGCTTAAAGAACTAAGTATAAAGTAACTAGCTATGCTTTTAAGAATAAATAAGCTTTTTATTATTTTTAAACCTTTATATATATTTATATATAGTAATTAGTCCGTTATACTAGCTTAACTAGCGGTAATTAGTCCGTAGTACCGGTCTTAACCGGCGGTAATTAGTTTATAGTACCGGCCTTAACTAGTAGTAATTAGTCCGCGCCTTATCCCCCTATCTTTATACCATAAAGCGTAGTAAATAGTAGCAATTCCTACTTATTTAAATAGAAATCCCTTAGATATCCGCTAAGCTAAGAGCGACTATATCGCACGATTAAGTACTTATCTTATAAGAAGTTAGATATTAAATAACATTTTCTTTAATAAAAAGCTCTTATTAGCCTTTAAGTCTAACCTTAATAATAAGCACCTCTTTTTTAACGCGCTCGTAATAAAACTCTAAGATAAGTAAGCTATAAAAGCGGAAAAGGCCGCGGCTTACTAAGTATACTAGTTTAATAATCTCCTTTACTTCTTTTTAAAGTACTATACTACGATAGCCTATAAAGCTAAACGGGACGTAAAACGAGTCCCGCTTAGCTAAGCTAAGACTACTACCCTTTAAAAGGCAATCCGCTTTTAAAATACTAATAAAGGATAGACTATAAAACGATAAAATCTATATAACTAAGTAAACTAAATTTAGTATTACTTAAATAGATCGATTATCCTTTAAATAAAAGAAATAAGGACGAGCCGACCTTAAAACTATTTAGCTCTCCGCCCGCTAAATACCCTCCGGATTAAGCTTATAATCAAGTTACTCTTTCCTTAGGACGATAAGCTTAGCGGATATTTCTACTACGTACTACTAATAAAGTTTAGCTTAAGGGCCTTAACCGGAAATCCGCCTTAAAAGATACTTAGTAGTTTTTTAGTTTAGTATTACTATTTAGCCTTATCCGCTATAGCCGCGCTAATTAAGGCATTTTCGGGACTCTCGATTAATAAAAACAAGCCTTTTATACCGGGGGCCTTATAGCGTACCGGATTTTAAGACGCGTATAAAATAAAAGGTTAAGCGCTTAGCGAGAGTATTAAGACTAAGACCTTAATAATAAGTAACGAGGACGCGGTAAGCAATACCCTTAGCGGGCTAAACCTATCTATATTAAGCGCGTAGATATTAAGACTAAGTATAGCCTTAAGCCCTTTAGTAAGAATAGTAATAATATTAAACGAATAATTCCTTAATCTCCTTTAAGCACTAAGAAAAGAAGACGCGCTTATTAAGCCTTAAGAAAAACCTTAATTATAAGCCGAGGGCGTAAGGAGATTTAACTTATTAAGACCTTTAAAAGCATCCTTTAACGAAGTTTAAGAAGATAATAATACTAATACGTTTTAAGGAGTTAACCGTTTTATTAACTTTATCCGCTAAAACGTTAGTAAAGGCGAGGCTTATATAGATAAATTAGCTATTTAACTGCCCTCTTTTTTTTAAGGAAGTAGGGCGAAATAGTATTTTAAGGACCTTTTAAAACTATAATAAGAAAAACTTAGTAAGCCTAGCGTTAGACTAAGCCGATAGATATCCGCCTTATAAAAACGGTTTAAAATCCGCTTAAATATAGCGATATAGGCACTTAATAAAAAGCACTTTACTATTAAAGATATAGTAATAAGATCCGACTTTAAGTTTTAAATATCGCGCTTATAATATAAAGCTAAGGCTATGCTTTACTAGCTAGACTACCTAATTATAGTAATTTACTAAAAGCTAAACGTTTATTTATAAGAATCCTTATAACGTTTAGTAAGGAATAAGGATATTAATAGATAGATTAACGAATATATAAGAATAGTACTAATAGCATAGGCTAACTAAGTGCGGGGAATACGCTAAGTAAGAAGCCCCGCTTTTAGTCCCGACTTAACAGGTAGTTAATAGGCCCCCGCGACTAAAGCTAG
>JAPEBW010002104.1:0-15285 GCA_027405785.1 Ophiocordyceps robertsii
GGCCTCGACTTTAAGCTTATCGGCCTTAGGCTTATCGTTATAGGCGCTCGCTGTAAAAGGGGCCTTAACTTTAAGCTTATCGGCCTTAGGCTTATCGTTATAAGCGCTCGCCGTAGAGGGGGCCTCGACTTTAAGCTTATTAGCCTTAGGCTTGTCGTTATAGGCGCTCGCCGTAAAGGGGGCCTTAACTTTAGGCTTATCGCCTTTAAGCTTATCGTTATTATACTTATCGTCCTCGGCCTTATCGCTACGTATAGCTATTATCTATATAGCTTCCTTCGTATATATTATTAGATCCTTAGTTACGGATAGGCTAACGGGGTGCTTAGCCGGCTACCTTATTAACGTCGCTATCGCCTTATCTTATAGACCGTTAATATCTATTAAGTTACCCTTATTATAAGTATCCTTACCCTCTCGTCCCTCTATGCTTATATTTTCTAGGTTATTAAGGGTTATTAGCGAACTAAGGTTAAGCCCCCTTATAAGGTCTAACTTAAGCTATATAGAGTTAAACTACTTATATTCCTTATAACCCGCTACCTACTTTAGCGTATAGGCTAGTAAGATAGGCGGCTACGACCTATACTAAAGTCCGGGGTTTATCTTTAACTAAACTTAAAGGCAGTATATAGCCCTATATTAGTTTAGTTTATCGACTACCTTCTTAGCTAAGTAGCTTAAGATCTTAAGTATATATACTAAAACCGGCACTATTAAACCGAATATATAACCTATACTAGTAAGAAATCGTATATAACTAGCATAGTATATTATCACCTCGGACCCTTTTAGCGCTTAAGCGCTATATATAAGCGGCGTCTCGTCTTACTTAAGCTATACTTAGCCTATATCGTAGAGGTTTATAGGGCCGCCTACGATCGGCCGTTAGTAATCCGTCTTACTATAGCCGCTCTTAAGTCCTTAGAGGCTTTAATAGTCGTTGCGCGCGGGGCCGTATTATCCGTCTCCTTTTATCGCTAAGGACGTGCTTAGTCTCTTTAACTAGCTAGTATAGGGATTACTAAGCGGGCTTATTAGCGAGATATTAAAGCTAAGGCCTAAGGAGAGACTATATTATAAAAAAGTTAAGAAAATGCGTATAACGAGAGTAAGAGCTAGAGCTAAGGCTAGTATATATATACTAAGAGTTAAGTAAATAACGAGAGAGAGGAGTTAAGTAAATAACGAGAGAGAGGAGTTAAGTAAATAAAGAGAGAGAGAATAAAGAGGTGGAAATCGGCGTAAGGGCGTAAAAACCCTTATCGCTTAAGCAATATATAAATAGCGCGGTAAATACGTGCGAACTTATTATATATAAAGTCGGCTACTTAGTGCTACTACCCCGTTCGCTACTTATAGGCTTTTTATATCTTAGACTCTATCGCCTATAAAGGATTATATCGCCTATAAGGCGTAAGAGTAGTCGTTCCCGACCCTTACTTAAAGAGGTAGCGCGATAAGGTTAGGCGCGAGAAGCACGGCGTATCGCGCCGGCCCTTATCTTCTCTTAAAGGGTAGTTGCCCTCCGTAAAGTATCGTTAGCGGGGCGCTAGGCGCTCCCGCCGACCTTAGTCGCGGCTTTTAAGGGTACTACGAGAGCTTAAGTATCGCTAGTAGGATAAAGGTAGGAGTAGAGTTACTTAATCGGAAGAAAAAGCTAGGCTTCCTTATAATATAGTTATTCGCACCTTAAGTTACTAATTTATAACGCCCTTAATAAATTAAGGTAGATATAACTAAAGGAACCCTTTACTTAAATTAATTATAAGATTAATTACTTTTATACTATCTTATATCCTTATCGGCTGCTTAATATATTAAATAAGATAACTAGCCGTTTATACTATAGCTTATATGCCTTACTCGCTTAGCGTCCTTAAATGTTCCTAGCAGCGGCACTTTATTAAGATAGAATTAAGGGAGTATCTTTAAGATAGCTCGTAAAGAAGCTTAAGGCTTAGTGCGTAGAGTTCGGCGTGTTATAGATCCCGAATAAGCGCGGCCGATGCCCTTTATAGCTAATTAAGGTCTATTTTAAGTAGGTCTCGCTTTAAAGGCCCTTTATTGCTAAACGATAAACCCGCTATTAGGCCGAGGTAGCCGCCGTAGATATTATAATAGGCTTACCCGGCACGTAGGTAATATAGCACCTTCTGCTAACTTTATCCACACCGCTCCGCTACCTTTTTAGCGTCGCCCTTAGTCCGTTTAACCTTTCTTATACCCCTTATCTTTTCTATCTTAAGGAAGAGGGCTTACTTATATACGGAAACCTTTACTCTACCGACTATATTAGTAGCGTTAAGGGATATAATAAAGTAAGCTAAGGACTTTAAGCGACGGTGATTTTCGTTATCGCTACCCTCGCCGACTTCTATCTCGTAGAAGTCGTCTTAGTTAAATATAGCACTTTTATATACCTTAATATCCGCTATCTACTACTACGCGTTCTCCTTAAGGGCCTATTTAACTAATAAGCGCTTATATATCGTTAACTTTATGCCCGCTCGCTTATATATCGATAGCTTAATAGCCGCTCGCTTGTTTATCGATAGCTCGATAGCCGCTCGCTTATCTATCGATAGCTTAATAGCCGCTCGCTCGTCTATCGATAGCTCGATAGCCGCTCGCTCGTCTATCGATAGCTTTAAGGTTGCTTATACGAGCTTAAGTGCCTCTAGACCCTTCGTCGCTATATCTATACGATAAAGAGCTTACTACTTATCGTATCGCGGCCGTATTAGCTCGGATAGCGTTCCCTTTAGCGTTAAGAGCCTCCTATTATTAAGTTAGCGGGCGTTGCTATAAGTTACGCTATTAAGTTAGCGGAGCGTCTGCTAAAATATAGATATATACTTATATAGATCGTGTTTCCCTTTTTTATCCTAACTCTCGATCTTATCTATAACGGCGTTATCCCCTATAACGAACGAGAGCTTATTTATTATATTATCCGCCCCCTATATAGCTATAACGATAAACCCTTATAGTTCCTACGTATAGCCCGGCGGTATAAGTATCTTTAGTAGATTATCCGCTATTTATAGTATCTTTAAGTTACTAAGGTAAGGATTAAGGGCTTAAGGCTAAGGGATAAATAACGAGTTTATAATAAGGCGGGTTTTTAGCTATAAGTATAGGGGCTAAGGAGAGATAATAAAACCGCTAACGGTTTAAGCAAACAAAAGGGTAAATATAGGGGAGAGGGAGGGATAAAAAACCAGGTATATACCTTATCTAAAGGTAAGGAAAGGAAAATATAAGTACCTAGGTAATAAGGAAAACGCGATAATAAAGATAGCTAATAGTAAATTATTCCTAACCCTTACCTAGAGGCAGCGCGATAAGGTTAGGCGCGAAGGGCGGCGTAGCGCCCCTCGTCCTCCCGGAGGGTAATGCCCTCTATAAAGTATAGTCGATAGGGTAAAGACGCTCCCGCTAACTATCGTCGCGGCTTATAAAGCAGGAGCAATATACGCCTAAACTTAGGTAGCGTTATAAGGTGCGTAGCGTGCTCGTCGCGCTTATTAATAAAGAGTAAAAACAGCCGCCCTATAGCGTCGGCGACGGCTAGCTTTAAATAGTCCGGCGAGAAAAGCGCCGATAAAGATAGGCCTAAGGGCCTTAAGTATATCCCGCCTAAAGTAGCCGTAGCGGTTATACACGTTTATACCTTAACTACGCTATCGCTAAAGCCCGTATATAAGCGGTCGAGCGTAGCCTACTTAGTTATAAACTTAACGCCTGTATCTTCCTTAATATAGTCGTAGGAAAAAGCTATCGCGGCTATAGCTATAAGCAAGCACGTTATAGATAGGGTCGTCGCCTTGCCCTATATCCTAAACGTAGACGTTATCGTCGGTATAGCCCGCCGGCCTTATTAAGCTTGCCGCTAAGAGATAGTTATTAGCACCCGCGAAGGAAGCTTATCGAGCTTTAAGCATTATAGCTAACGGAAATATTAAGGGGGTCTAGTACTTATAACTATACGCGCGACGCTATCTACTTATGCTTAAGCTAGCCGCCTTAAATATTGCCCTTACGACCTTTATACCTTAAGCATAAGGGATTCGTCCGCAGACTAGTAAAGTAGAAGTTAGCCGCTAGTATAAGGTATATCTAGGACTATAAGAGCATAGCGGTCGCGGGTTAAGTCTTAGCCCCTTTAAGCTATTTTAAGGGGCAGCTTTAGTTTCCGCTATTTCTACGATTTCCTAAAGTCTTTAATATACTAGCTAGAAATATAGTAGCTTATACGGTTCGTTATCGCCGTAATAAAGGTTAGTAATAGTACGGTTAAAGAAGGATAATTTAAGCCGGACCGTCTTAAGGCTGTTATTATTGCCGGGGCATAGTGCGATCCCTACCCTATACCACACCTTAAGAAAAGGAACAAAGGGGCGCCGAGGAGGCAAAAGGGATGCTTAATTAAGTAAAAAGAACCTTGCTACTTATAATAGCGTTCTATACTATTATAGCATATCCCCTCCCTATCTTATGCTTAATACTTCTCGTAAGTAAACCCTAAGACTAAAAACACTATATATAGATAATATAAAAGCCTACCTTAAGAGGCACTTTAGCTTTATAGATAAGGTAAAGTGGATTAACGACGTCGCGGCTAACCTTATCTTTTAGCTTCGAGCTTATAGCCCGTAAGGCAATCGTAGCTTAAGGTTCTATTAAGGTCGCTAATATAAGCGCCCTCGCTATATAGGAGACTCTCCCCGCTAAGCCCTTAAGCGGCAAGCTAGAAGTTTCCTTATTAGTTCGCTTCGCCTTAAAAAGCGATAAGAAAGAGGCTAGCGCCGCTATACGAAGCCGCTTCGTCTATATATATATAGTAGTTTTACTTAAGACTAAAGGTAGGGCGTATACTAAATAATTAGTTAAAACCCACGACCCGATCGGTATATACTATATAAAGTACTTTATATATATACGCATAGTAGTTTCACTTAAGACTAAAAGTAAGGCGTATGCTAGATAATTAGTTAAAACCTATAACTTAATCGGTACGTACTATACGAAGTTATTAAGGGCCTGCGTGCACTTAGTTTAGTAGCACGTAGCCGAATAATTGTTTATCTAAAGCTAGAGAGGGAAGGGGGAAATCTCTATCTAGGCTACGTGGCTCTATACTATATAGGGGTCGCTTAAGCAGCCCGTACTTAGGTTAAGTTCGGGTCGAAGTCGGGCCGAGTTCGGGTAGAGCTCTATACGACTTCGGCTACACGTCGGCCCGACTCTTAGTTATCCGCTATAGTATAACTATAGCTCTTCCTACGGCATAGCCCGTAATACTATCCCCCTTTTAAGCCGTCGCGTATCGGGGTATATAACGTTATCGCCCCGCCCCCCGCTTCGCGCTTAACGTTAATCGGTGCGGTCGTCCTCGTCGTGCCTGCAGTTATACGCCGACGCACTCCCCCGACTAACGTCGCCTTATAGCATCGGATACGTTATGCGCTCGCCTATTTGCGCCGCCACGTCGTCCTAAGTAGCGCTAAGGCGGTGTGATATATCTCCTCTGCTTACCGCTATTATTAGTGCTTAAGGCACGCCTTGCCTTCCCGCCGCCTACGGTCCTTAAGCATAAATACCCTTTCTCTCTCCCTCTCCCTCCTTTCTCTTTCTTTCTTCTTTAATTATCAATCTTCTCGCGCGCGCGCCCCCTCCTATAATAGCTTCGTCGCGCCGCGCCTTAATATATTTGCTATATCTCCCCGCGCCCTATCTCCCGCTATATCGTAGGCGTCTACCCGTCTAGCGCCCCTTAGCACGCCCGGCGACTACACGCTACCGCCCTCGCGTTAGTCTTCGCGCCCGCCGCCGTCGCTTAGTAAGCGGAGCGCAACACGTAGCACTACTATGCGGCGCCCCCCCTGCCTCGCGTGCGTCGGACGCATAGCGTCTCCTAATACGGACACTTAGCATAGCGCTTACTAGAATTAAGCCTCGCCCCGCGCCCGTAATTGTTTTGCCTGCGCCCGCGCCGGGTTACGCTGTTTGCCTATACGTCCTCGTTCTCGGACTCTATGCGATATAACGCTAACGCGATATTAGTGCACCGGCGCTACGATTGCCGCCGCTAACGCGCTCTAAGACTATACGTCTTAAAGGACGTTTAAGGACTATCGCGCCGACCCGTACGTACGTTCCCCGATCTTTAATAGATACCGGCTAAAGGGATACTACTAACGATTGCTATAGTATGCGGAGTTAGCCCGCGCCGCTACTACGGCGCGCTAGGCCTAAATATACCCTAATATCTAGGGTTAATCTATCGGTATCGGTCGGTAGTAGGTAGCTTACTTAAATCGAGTCTTAGTTCCTTGCGTATTCTATCTATGTCTACTCCGTATCCCGTTATGTCTTATCGTGTCCGTCGTCTATCTAGTTATTGTCCTTACTTAGTATGCGTCTATAGCGTGTCTTCCTCGTGTCCGTCGTTTAGAATCGTTTTAACGCTTGCTAGGCGTGGCCCGAAACTCTCTCTTATTTTTCTTAGTTTTCGTCTTTCTCTTTGCTAGCTCCTTTATCCCGTCTCCCGCTCCCTTGCCCGGCCTATTATCGTCCTTCCGCTTCGCCCCCGTCGTTCTCTATTACGCTACTATGCCGTTCCTCGAATTCCTTTAAGGCGATTATGTCCTAAAAGTCGCTAATTAGCTACTACGTTAGGTTAGCATACCTATACTACTTTACTAAGACCTAGCGTTACCTCCCCCTTTTAATCCGTCTTTACTAGGCCTACTTAATCTTCTCTACGATATACTTTAGTTCGTTATCTTCCCCGATTACTAGCGGTAGCTAATAGTCGTCGACTACTTAGCTAGGTAGGGGGTTATCCGCTACGCGGCGGAGGAACTCTACGTATAGTCTCTTATATACCCTCCTTAGTATATCGAGTTCTACTATATATAGGCTAACTACCCTTATTATAGTATACTTTTAGTATAACTAGTTAAGCTTCCGGTAGGGCCTATCCGTAGTATACTTCCTTATATCTAGCTATACCTTATTGCCTACTTAGAGCCTTTCCGCCGGCGCGCGGGACCGGTTCGCCGTCTCCTCTTACCTTACTTACGACGCGGCGATCGCCGTTTAGAGGAAGTCGGCGACTTCCCTTATCCTTTATGCGAGGCTCCGTGCGCCCTCCGCGTCTAGCGTAAGCGGTCCCTCCTCCCGTGCGATCTAGATCGGCTCGATATCGTACCTATACGTAGCGAAGAAGGGGCTTATACCCGTTATCGATACCACCCGATTATTAAGCGCCGCTTAGGCGTAGGGCAGCTATGCCCCTTAGTCGTCCTGCTTATAGCAGACGTATACGCGGAGGTATGCCTATACCTCTTAGTTCGCGCGCTCCGTCGCCTTATCGGTCTGCGGGTAGTAGGCTAAACTTAGTTTCCTTTAGACCCCGGTCTATCGGCAGAATTCCTTTTAGAATTGCCCTATTTAGTTCGTCCCTCGATTTAAGACGATAGATTTTAGCATTTTATAGAAGCGGAAATAGGATTATAGGAACTTAGTAGCGTATACTGCTACTCTTATTATCGGCATCGCTTTTAGAGTTATCGCCTTTATTAGTCGGTCCGTTATTACCTAAAGGTTCCGGGAGCCCTTAGTCCCCGTTGGCGGTAGGTCGACTATAAAGTCTATCGTTAGGTATGCAAACGGCTATATAGGGGGCGGCAATAGTTAGAGAAGCCCTTTCCGGAGTTGCCTTTAAATATGCCCCTTACTATACGGCCTATAGTTCGCGACGAGCCGGCGTACCGTCGACGACTAGCCCGGCTAAAAGAACTCTCGGGCTAGCATTACGAGCGTCCCCTCGCGCCCTAGGTGTCCTGCCGCCGTTAAGTCGTATGTCCGCTAAGCGATTAATACCCGGAGCTTATTTAGCTCTTCGTTATCCTCCTCCTTAAGGTATTAGGCCTTACCCGGCACCTAAAGCCGGTCCTTAAAGCGAAGGCGCCCCCCTGCGTTAATTATATACTTACTTACCTAGACCTTTAATTGCTATTTTAGGGCGAGCGACCGGTCGCCGTTCCGCACTGCTTAGAACACTGCTTAGTACTCCTTATCCTTTCGTAGTATCGCTATCCACCGCTCTTAAATCTCCTGCTCGTCGAATACGCGGGCCGGTCGTGCTTATTCCTTAGGTGCGTCTCGGCCTAAGTTCGGGTCGAGTTTTAGTTAAACTCCGCCCTCGTTCGCCCCGCCTACGTCCTAAGGTGCGGGGTTATCCGCCTTACTTACGTATACGATTAACCCCGCGTTCCTATCCCCCTCCCGTATTATCGCGATAGTGCGCTCTTCTTATGCTAATCGTCGCGGGAGGTTCGCGTGCTCGCCGCTAAGGGGAACCTAACGTCCCGTTAGTCGCGCGCTATCCGGGATTATCTACACCACGCGTCTTATTTCTCTCTCGTTAGATGCCCTTTTTAGCTTATCCTAATCGCGGCGCGATAAAGCGTTAGGTACTACCGCTAACCTCCTTAGGCGGTACTTTAATATAAAGTTATATAAGGCGAGCTCTATCGCCTATTTGCTTTACTTCTCGTTTAACTTCCTCTTTATTATAAAGTACTTTAGGTTCCCGTAATCCGTTAGCACTATAAACGCTAGCGTATTACGTAACTTTGCCCCCTAAAAGTCTAGGCATCGCATAATCGCGAGTAACTCCTTATCGTAGATCGGGTAGTTATACTCCGCTACGTTAAGTCGTTTCGAGAAGAACCTTACTAGGTGTTATATCCCGTCCGGTCCTACCTATATTAGCACGCCGCCTATTGCGTATCCGGAGCAGTCCGCCTTTAAGTACGTTTCCCTCCTAGGGTCGTATAGCTATAGCACTAGCGCGTTATAGAATACTTCCCGGATAAACTCGAACGCGGCTTAGTGCTTATCCGTCTACGAGAACGTCGCGTTCTTTTTATAAAGGCCGTCTAAGCACCGCGAGGCCTCGGCATAGAGCGGGATAAAGGCACGGTAGTAATTCGCAAACCTAAGGAAGCTCCAAACGCCCCTTACGTTCCTTAGCGCTTGCTACGTCCGGATAGCCTAGATCTTCTCCGGGTCGCACCGGACCTTACCGCCGGCCTATATAATAAAACCTAAGTACTTTACTTCTTTCGTTATAAAGTCGTATTTCCGTGGGTCTAGTATAAGGCCTGCCCTTTATAACTTTCCGAGCACCTTCGCTACCTTCTCTTAGTAGTCGCGGAGCGACCCCGATAAGTAGATTAAAACGTCGTCTATATACGCTATAACGAACTCGTGGAGGTAGTCCTTTAGCACCTAGTTAATATAGCGCTAAAAGGTGGCTAGCGTTCCTATAAGGCTAAATAGGCATACCTACTATTCGAATAGTCCGAACCTCGTCCGAAAGGCCGTCTTAAACTCGTGGCCCTCTGCGATTTTAATCTTATAAAACGCTGCGACGACGTCGAGTTTTATAAACTAACGTGCCTTTACTAGTGTCCTTAGCGTTTCTATAATTAATAGTAGCGCGTACCGGTCCCTCTTCGTAATTATATTTAAGGCCTAGTAGTCGTAGCAAAAGCGTAGTCGGCTATCGGCCTTCCTTATAAACAATACCGGCGCCGCGGCTAACGAACTGCTTAGGCGGATAAGGTTCGCTTTTAGTAGCTCGTTTAAGGTCTTCCGGAGGACGAGGAGTTCTTCCCTCGATATATCGTAAAGGGGCCCCTATAGTAGTGGCGGTTCCTTGCCGTCCTTATCTAAGGTAAGATAGATCTTATAGTCTACGCCTAGTCGGAACGGGGGCTGCTTAAGTGCCTTCGCGGGTGCGAAAAGGTCTAGATAAGCTTACAGTGCCTAAGCCGGGATATAGTCCGCCGGGTTAATCGGCGTCTTCGGCTAAAGGGCTCTCTCTACGTCCTTTATCGTAACCGCCCTTACGTCGAGCGCTCGTCGTCGCCCCCGGCCGTCCCTTTAGGCCCTTTCCTGTCGGCACTCCGCCGCGAAGATAGAGGCGCTTACTAGCTTCGCCTCCTAGATGTTCGCGATCTTCGCGGCTTCTTTTAATCCTTAAAGGCCGATCTAAATCCCCGCTTTTCCGTGCCGGATCCGATCCTCCCCGGCGTCGTAGACCACCTCGTTCTTCTTTATCTATAGTCTCCTTAAAAACACGTCGTGGCTTAACTCCGGTACTATATAGGCAAATGTCTATTTTAGGTGCCTGTTGATCTTTATCTTAAACGCTACGATCCCCTTTATCTAGAGCGTTAGTGCGTCCTTCGAGAAAGGCCGTAGCAGCCTCCTCGTCCTATCCGCGAAGGGCATCTATAGCCTTATCGCTACCCCCTTACTTACTGCGGCATAGCAGTTATAGCCTATATCTATAAGTGCGTTTAGCCCCTTCTTCTTATTAATGCTAACCCTAAGCAGTACTAGGTCTAGCATAAGGTGCTTCCTTATTAACCTCTAGGCCGCCTGCTATTTCTCCCTCTCCCTTAGCGCCCGACTTTACGCTAGGGTTCCTCTTTTCCTAAATCGGAATCCACCTTAGTTACCTCTCCGGTTATAGCTGCGGCTACCCGTAGGGTTCCTTCCTTCTTCTTCTTATAGAAGCGGGCGATATGCCCCGTTATCCCGCAGGCGAAACACCTCCGTATATCGGGCCGGCTTTATCCTCCTCCCGGCTAGGTTATAGCGTTGATTCTACTTATTAGGGTATCGCCCTCTAAGTCTTTTCGGTTTTAGGTCCCCCCCCCCGTTGCCTTCTTCCGGCCTTAGAACGGCTACTTAGTTTGCTAGACCCTTTCTAGCTTTACCGCGATCTACGCTACCCGATTAGTATACGCTAAGAAGCTTAAGGTTAGGAGGTCGACTATCGCGAGCGCCTCCTTAAGGCGAAGGCCTAAGGCGCCCTCTAGGAACACGATCTATATATCGCATAGCTATAACCCCCCTCCCGCCTCGAAGAGCCTCTGCTCGAACTTCGGGAGGAACGCCGCGAACGTCTAGTTCTCTCCTTATTTAATCGTGCGGATAGCCGCCGCCGCCCGCGATTAGATGTCGACGTTAAGGTAGATCGAATCGAGGTACTTAAGGAATTCCTACTAGTCGTAACCTCGGTCCGCGCCGGTGCCGTAGTAAGTCGCTACGGTCTGCTATAGCCCCGTGTCTAGGTAGTTGTAGATTAAGTAGAAAACCTCCCTTAGACTTAAGAAGAAGTCTTAGTCGATTTTATACTTCTCTTGTATATGTCGTGCTTAAGGCGTGAAGTGGCGCCGCTAGCCGTCGAATTTCCCTGGCGCCGGGAGTGGCTTCCGCTAGTCCTTCTTCTTCGTTGCTTCCTTCTCCGTTGCGGGTATTGCGGCCCCCGCTATCGTATCGTAAGGTAGCATTAAGCTACCGATTAGTAGGCCGGCCCCTCCTCGTATATATATCCCTACCGTCTCCTTTAGCTTTTGTATTAAGGCCCCGAACTAGCCTATTAGCTATTAGATCTGCTGCTAGCTTGCTTAAACCTAGTGGCTCGTTTTAACGGCCCCCGCTTATAGCGAGAGGATCGCTTATTCGACCTTTATCTAGATGTCGGCCTCTCCTAGCCCTCCCTCCTAGGCCCCCTAAGCGTGGCCCCCTTATGCTAGGTAGGCTTCTTGCTCGCGCTATATCGTAGTTAGCGAGTCTCTTCTTAGGTCGTGTAACCTTATCTAAAAGGAGCTTTAGATATATTAAGGGCTTACGTGCACTTAGTTTAGTGGCACGTGGCCGAATAATTGTTTATCTAAAGCTAGAGAGGGAAGGGGGAAATCTCTATCTAGGCTACGTGGCTCCGTACTATATAGGGGTCGCTTAAGCAGCCCGTACTTAGGTCGAGTTCGGGTCGAAGTCGGGCCGAGTTCGGGTGGAGCTCTGTGCGACTTCGGCTGCATGTCGGCCCGACTCTTAGTTATCCGCTATAGTGTAACCACAGCTCTTCCTACGGCATAGCCCGTAATAGAAGTACTTTATATATATACGTATAGTAGTTTTACTTAGGACTAAAGGTAGGGCTAATATTAAAGCATTAGTTAAAACCTACGATCTTACTAGCGTATATACTAATTAATATTAATAGTAAGTAACTTACTAAGCCGCGCGCTTAGTCGATTTCCTCTTTAGGAAAAGATATAAAGCCGCGAATATAGTTAATAGGAGCGTCCTACGCCTTATCCACGACATATACACCTTATAAGGGGCAACTACCTTTTAAGAAAGGACAAGGGCCGGCGCTACGCGCTACGCTTCTCGCGCCCGACCTTATTACGCTGCCTCTCTAGCTAGGGGTCGGGGTTATTACCCTTACGCTATATCCCTTATAGCATTCCCTATCTACTAAATGCAGTTATAAAACCGGGGCTTAAGGCTTATATAGCTTTTAAAGTCGCCTAGCCGCTTTATTTACGAAGGCCTACTAATTATACCCCGGTAAGTACGTTACCTTTTCGCTAAAGCATTATTAATAATAGTATATAGGAGTAGCCTTTTAAGCCCTTAATAGTGCCCCACGCGCCTATAAGTCGGCAAGACTTATCTAGCGCTGCCTTATATAAAAACAATTCCCTCGCTTAATAAACGTAGGTTTAAATAGCGCCTACTACGCGGCGTTAAAAGCGCCCGCCTAGTATACTAGCTAATAAGATACCGAACGACGTATAGTAAGGCGGGATATAGTAAAGCGGGAAGCGATAATAGCTAGAGACCACTGCTTTTAAACTTGCTAGTCTATACTAAACGCTCGCACCGGAGACGGACGATTCTAGCCCCGCCGATATTATAACGGACGTGTTAATAGGATAGATATAAAACAGGCATAACGTTAACCCTTTAGCTATAGCCGGTTTTATCGCACCTTTCTTAGGCTCCCGCCCTCTTAGACCTAAGGAAGGCACGCCTCCTTACTAAAGCCTATATTCGCAGCTTAGCCTTTAAGCCCTATATAGTATATTCCGCTTAGCGGACGTAGATACTATAATATATAGGTTAATAGTCCGCTAACCTATAGTCCTCTTAATCGATATAAAGGAGGAGTAGAACGACGCGACCGAAGCTATACTATAATATATACTTATAAACCCGCTAACCCCTATAACTATTTATATTAAGAGAAAAGCGGACTTATAGCTAGGTATAATAACCTATAAGCATATAAGCTACTTTACTATCGATATTCTACTACTATACTCGCGTAAATATATTACTAAGCACGCTAAGTAAGAGTAGTAAAGACCCCTTACTTAGCTTTCGGCGACCGATTATACTTATAGCTATAATAGCGGCCGAAAAGCTAATTGCTTCGTAGTTAAAGTCTACGCCGAAAGACGTTAACCTAGCTTATAGTTTACCTTACTTTATCGTAGCTATTAGTTTAATCGCGCTTCGTAAGGGGGCATAGGCGGCGTGCGGTAACGAGCATAGCCTTAAGGGCGGCGGGACTAACGACAACGTAGCCGATATTATAAGTCGGTACGGCTACCCTTACGCTTATAGCGGTGCCTTAAGTATAGCCGCGACCGGTATAGCAGGACTAAGCGTAGTAGTAGCCGCGAATATAAAGACCGCCGCTAAGGTCGTGCGACTAGCCACCCGCCTATTTAAAGATACCTTTAACGCTAGCGATATAGGGTAAATAGCCGTAGCGTCGACGTAGTTAAGCAAGCTCGTGTCCTATACCCTTAGTCTATCTAGGCTTTAATCGGCCGAGGACCTCTTACTTAACGTAAATATATATACTAGGACTCCGACTTAGGACCTTAAGACTTTGCTTAAGACTATATTAAGGGAGCTAGTTGCTAGTAGTTTGCGGGCAAAGATTAGGCTACCCTAGGCGCGGCACTAGCGGGAGAGGGTAATCTTAGTTCTTAACTTAAAGGCTATAAGTCTACTTAAGATTTACTATATGTTCTTAAAGCGTATATATTGCAGGGTAGTAAGTATAAGTCCCTCTTATAATTAGTTATTGCTAGTTACCGATATAATATAGGCGTTATTCGTTACTATCGCTAGAGACGACCTTAAGGCGAAGTCGTTTGCTAAACGCTTATCGCGCTAAGAGTTAAAGTAGCGATAAGGCTATAATAGCTAATATAGATAAGTTATATATTAGGATATATAACTATATATCCTTACTTATCTTCCCTTTTACTATATTTATTACGACTACGGAGGACGATTAGTGCCTATTTCTTATAAAGGACGATTAGTGCTTATTTCTTATATATTTATCGTCTTTATTAACTATATACTAGCATTTCCCTATACCGCCTTAAGGGAATCCTTACCTAAACACCCTCTTTATAAATATCTTCTTACCGCTAACCTTAATATAACATCCCCCTATTTTAAAATAAGCCACTTAACGTAATAACGGCGTATAATATAGCAGCGGACGATAAGCATAACGCAGCGGCCCTTATATAGAGGATAGATAAGACGTTAAGGTAGATACGCGAAGCTGCGGAAGGTGGCTAGCTAAAGGATATTAACTTAAAGAATTTATATAGCTTTATCGAGAACGAGATAAAGGAGGTATGGCATAACCTTAAGCAGCTTAGCCTCGTGCCCTTTATATATATCTTAAGAGAATAAGCACCGCAGCTTAATAGTATCGACTTATAGCGAGGCTATAATAACGACTTATAGCTAAAGCAAAGCAACGACGGCGAGCCCCCTCCTAGCAACGACGAGCAGCTAAAGTAGGGCAACGACGACAATCTATGCCTTAGCAAGAACTCGTAGCTAGAGTAGAGCAACGACGACAAGCCCCCTCTTAGCAACGATAAGTAGCTAAAGCAGGTTAACGACGACGAGCCCCCTTTTAGCAACAACGAGCAGCTAAAGTAGGTTAATAACGACGATCCGTGCCTTAGTAAGAACTTATAGATAGAGTAAAGCAACGATAGCGAGCCCCCTCTTAATAACGACGAGTAGCTAAAGTAAGGCAACGATAACGATCCGTGCCTTAGCGAGAACTCGTAAATAGAGTAGAGCAACGACGACGAGCCCCCTCTTAGTAACGACGAGCAGCTAAAGTAGGGCAACGATAACGATCCGTGCCCTAGCGAGAACTCGTAAATAGAGTAAAGCAATGATAGCGAGCCCCCTCTTAGTAACGATAAGCAGCTAAAGTAAAGTAACGACGACGATCCGTGCCTTAGCGAGAACTCGTAAATAAAGTAAAGCAACGATAAGCAGCTAAAGTAAGGCAACGACGACGAGCCCCCTCCTAGCGACGACGAGCAGCTAAAGTAAGGCAACGACGACGAT
>JAPEBW010002105.1:0-15265 GCA_027405785.1 Ophiocordyceps robertsii
CGACCTTAAAACTATCCGGCTCCCCGCTTATTAAATACCCTTTAGATTAAGCTTATAATAAAGTTACTTTTTCCTTAGGATAATAAGCTTAGCGGATATTTCCACCGCGTATTACTAATAAAGTTTAGCTTAAAGGCCTTAACCGGAAATCCGCCTTAAAGGATACTTAGTAGTTTTTTAGTTTAGTATTACTATTTAGCCTCGTCCGCTATAGCCGCGCTAATTAAGGCATTTTCGGGACTCTCGATTAATAAAAACGAGCTTTTTATGCTAGGGGCTTTATAGCGCACCGGATTTTAAAACGCGTATAAAACGGAAAGTTAAGCACTTAGTAAGAGTATTAAGACTAAGACCTTAATAATAAGCGATAAGGACGTAGTAAGCGATACCCTTAGCGGGCTAAACCTATTTATACTAAGCGCGTAGATACTAAGACTAAGTATAGCTTTAAGCCCCTTAATAAGAATAGTAGTAATATCGAATAAATAATTCCTTAGTCTCCTTTAAGTACTAAGAAAAGAAGACGCGCTTACTAAGCCTTAGGAAAAACCTTAACTATAAGCTAAGAATATAAGGAGATTTAACCTATTAAGACCTTTAAAAGTATTCTTTAACGAAGTCTAAGAAAATAATAAGGCTAGTACGTTTTAAGGAGTAGACCGTTTTATCGACTTTATCCGCTAAAACGCTAGTAAAAGCGAGGCCTACGCAAACGAATTAGCTATTTAATTGCCCTCCTTTCTTTAAGGAAGTATAGTAAAATAGTATTTTAAGGACCTTTCGGAACTATAATAAGAAGAACTTAGCGAGCTTAGCGTTAAACTAAGCCGATAAATATCCGCTTTATAAAAACGGTTTAGAATCCGCTTAGATATAGTAATATAAGCACTTAATAAAGAGCACTTTACTATTAAAGATATAGTAATAAGATCCGACTTTAAGTCTTAAATATCGCGCTTATAATATAAAGCTAAGGCCGCGCTTTATTAGCTAGACTACCTAACTATAGTAATTTACTAAAAGCTAAACGTTTACTTATAAAAATCCTTATAACGCTTAGTAAGGAATAAGGATATTAATAAATAGATTAACGAATATAAGGAAATTCTTCCTTAGCTATAAGTTAAATATACTTAAGGATCTTAAAAGCACTTACTAGCGCGAAAGAAATAAGTTTAACTTATAAAAAGGCGAGGGCCGACTAGCTATACCCTATACGCACTTAAAGGATAGTTCGGGACGCCTTAGCTATTTATTAAAGGCTCGCCGGGACTAAAAGTTACGTTTTTAGACCGCCTAGTAAGGGCGGATATACCTTAAACCTTATAGCGCTCGCTAAGTTAAAGAAGAAACCCGCTTAAATAGCTAAGAATATAAGTTAAGGTCTTCCGGCTAAAGAGAGAAGGGACCTTTAAGACTATACGCTTACTAACGCTAAAGCTAAAACGGGCATACCCCGCGACTAAGGAAGGTACTATAGTAAAGACTAATAACTATTTAAGGGATAAAGAGTAGGATATAGAAAGAGCTTAGTCGGATACTAATAAGAGCTTAAAAGAAACCGTAATCTATACTATAGTAGACTTAGTATAAGAGGCCGATAAAGTATGCGGATTTTACGGCGAAGTATTCTCCTTAAAAAATAAGCTTTACTAATATATTAAAGATAAACACCCCCTTAACCTTAACCGCGACGTTGCTATATAAAGACGTAGCTTAGTATAGTAAGTAGTTATTTAGAAGCTATAAAACGTTTAAATAGTTAAGGCTTCCCTTAACGTTTAGCTATTAAACCTTAATAGGCCGTTACGATTTACTTATATATACTTATTAGTTTATAGAAAAGAAGGGCCCGGGATAAGTATTAAAGCCTATACGGATACCGGGGTAGACTAAAGCTTTATTTAAGCCGACTTAGTAAAGACCTTTTAAGACGTAACTATAAACTCCTCTCGATAAATTTTTATCTAAGGAGTAAGAAGGATAGCTACTATTAGATAAGCGGAATTTACCGCCTATATACTAAGAAGGCTAGACGGCAGCCTTGCGGTTATAAAGGTAAGGATCGGCGCTTAGATAGTAAAACGCTTAGCGGCTAATATATTGCTTAGCTAAGACTTTTTAGTTCTTTACTAAGGGGACCTTATTAACTTTACGTTAGTCTTATAAATCGGGGCCTATAAAGGGATTAAAGCTAAAGTTAAGATAGTCTAGCTAGGACTAGCAATATATAAACGGGTAATCTACTTAGTTACTATAACGATTTTAGCTAGTTCTAGCTACGCTTTACCTATATAGGTCCGGGCGCTGCTATCGGGGCGTAATATAATATTTTTCCCCGATAACCTTAAGCTTACCCGGATAATAATATAGGATTATAAAAGCTTTACGGCGATAAACTATTTTAAGGAACTACTAGTACTCCGCTAAAGCTAAAAGGTAAGGATAATTACGGACCTTAATAAGCAGTTTTAGCTATATAAGGAGGTTAACGCTACGGCTCCCTTAGCGGAAGCCCTTACGGAAAATCTAAATAAAATAGACCCCGCCGAGGACTTCCTATAAAAGGATCCTACTATAAACTATAAACTCGGAATCGGCCGAACTAAGGACCTGCCTAAACTTACTACTAACGAGGGCGTCCGGATCTACGCTAAAGACCTAAAATACGCATTAAAAGTCTAAGATATCCTTTAATCGTTTCCCCGCCTTTAAAAGGACGAAGGAGTAGTATATATAGATAAATCTAAATATATACGCATTCTTTTAATAGAAAGATAATAATACTAATAAGTCGTATTAAGATTATATTTATTAAGCGATAAAGATAAGAAGGTAGTAAATACGATATTCGGCTAGCTAACCGCATAAAGCCGACTAAAACGAGTCTATAAGCTAACCTTATTCGCGGCGCCGGTATTTATAGTATAGAAGATAGTAAACGGAAAGGAAAAGGGACGAGTAGTCGTAGACTTATAAGGGATTAACGCCGTTATTACCTTAAACGCCTACTTAATGCCCCTTTAAAGCGATATAATTAAACGCCTTTAAGGAAAAAAGTTTATTAGTGCGGTAAACGCACGATCGTTTTTTTACTAGTTCTTAGTTTATTAAGACTACTAAGAAAGGTTTATAGTTATAAGCTATCGCGGGCTAAAAAGATTATTAATAATACTTATAGGCTTTAAGAACTACTTAGTATATATTTAAAGGTTTATTTATAACGTCCTCCGTAGATACTAAGAATATACGGCGGCCTATATCGACGATATTATTATTTACTCCGATATAGCTAAAGAACACTTTTAATATTTAAAAGCCGTATTCCGCGCCTTTTACGACTATAATATTACCTTATCCGGACTAAAGTCCTTCTTAGCGTACCTATCTATATAGCTCCTCGGATTTAAGGTAGACGCTATTAGCTTAATAAATATAGACGAACGCGTGCGAGCCTTAAGGGATATCGCGTTTTTAAAGAACCTTTAATAGCTTAAGAAATAGATTAGCTTTACCGGGTAGCTACGCTATACGGTCTTATATTTCGCTAAAAAAGTTAACGTCTTATAAAAACAAAAGACGGAGCTACTTTAAGTAAGATAGGAAGACGGAGTCCCCTTAAGGGGCTAAGAACGGGCTTAATATACCGCGAAAGCCGCTTTCTAGCCTACCCTAAAAGAGGAAGAGGCCTTCGCGATTTTAACTAAGAAACTTACTAAGCCCTAAACAATTTACTACTTCGACCCCGCTTAATAACTATTTATCTAAATCGATATATCCCGAGAATACGGAGTAGCGTATTACGGAATCTAAACGGCTACGCCCGGACTCTTTACTTTACTCTTAAGGAAGCCCTACGGAACCCCGCGATAAGAACGCCCGGAGCACGCACTATAAAGGCTTGCTTAAGGAGATACGACGAACATTACTAGTCGGACCCCGCTAAGGTTTCTAAGATATAACTACGGATAGTTAAGAGCCTACTTAACTATAGTTTACGATATATCTAACTATAAGAGATACTATAGAAACTATTAAGCGGATTCCGCTAGTATCTTTAAGGGATTTTTAAGGATTTCCGCGGGATATCCTAATTATAGTTTAACCCGTTTTTAACTACGGAAGCACCTTAAAAGATATAGGATAAACCTTACCGCAATTTTTAAGGGATATTTAAGGATATTTAAGGGATTTCCTTAATTATAGTTTATAGTGTTTCTAACCGGGCTTATATTTAGTTTATTAAGCGATTTTACGAGGATATCTACGGTTTACTTTATATATTATAGATAGTATAGTTAAAGATCCTTAAAATTAGCTTAAAGAACTAAGTATAAAGTAGCTAGCTATACCTTTAAGAAATAAATAAGCTTTTTACTATTTCTAAACCCTTATATACGATTATATATAGTAATTAGTCCGTTATACCGGCTTAACTAGCGGTAATTAGTCTATAGTACCGGCCCCGACTAGCGGTAATTAATTTATAGTACTGGCCTTAACTAGTAGTAATTAGTCCGCGCCTTATCCCCTTATCTTTACGCTATAAAGCGTAGTAAATAGTAGCAATTCCTACCTATTTAAATAAAAATCCTTTAAATATCCGCTAAGCTAAGAGCGACTATATCGCATAATTAAGTACTTATCTTATAAGAAGTTAGATACTAAATAACATTTTCTTTAATAAGAAGCTCTTATTAGCCTTTAAGTCTAACCTTAATAATAAGCACCTCTTCCTTAACGCGCTTATAATAGAACTTTAAGATAAGTAGGCCGTAAGAGCGGAAGAGGCCGCGGCCTACTAAGTATACCGGTTTAACAATCTCCCTTACCCCTTTTTAAGGTACTATACCGCGATAGCCTATAGAGCTAAATAAGATATAAAATAAGTCCCGCTTAGCTAAGCTAAGACTACTACCTTTTAAGAGGCAATCCGCTTTTAAAATACTAATAAAGGATAGACTATAAAATAATAGAATTTATACGACTAAGTAAACTAAATTCGGTATTACTTAAACGGATCGATTATCCTCTAAATAAAAGAAGTAAGGATAAGCCGACCTTAAAACTATCCGGCTCCTTACTCGCTAAACACCCTCTAAATCAAGCTTATAATAAAGTTATTCTTTCCTTAAGATAATAAGCCTAGCGGATATTTCCACCGCGTACTGCTAATAAAGTTTAACTTAAGGGCCTTAACCGGAAATTTACTTTAGAGGATACCCGGTAGTTTCTTAGTTTAGTATTACCGTTTAGCCTTATCCGCTATAGCCGCGCTAACTAAGGTATTTTCGGGACTCTCGATTAATAAAAACGAGCTTCTTATACTAAGGGCCTTATAGCGCACCGGATTCCGAGACGTATATAAAACAGAAGGTTAAGCGCCTAGTAAGAGTATTAAGACTAAGACCTTAATAATAAGCGATAAGAACGCGGTAAGCGATACCCTTAGCGGGCTAAACCTATTTATACTAAGCGTATAGATATTAAGACTAAGTATAGCCTTAAGCCCCTTAGTAAGAATAGTAGTAATATCGAACGAATAATTCCTTAGTCTTTTTTAAGCACTAAAAAAAGAAGACGCGCTTATTAAGCCCCGGAAAAAACCTTAACTACGAGCTAAGGATATAAGGAGATTTAACCTATTAAGACCTTTAAAAGCATCCTTTAATAAAGTCTAAGAAGACGATAAAGCTAATACGTTCCGAGGAGTTAACTATTTTATCGACTCTATCCGCCGAAATGCTAGTAAAGGCGAGGCCTATGCGGACGAATTAGCTATTTAACTACCCTCCTTCCTTTAAGGAAGTGCGGCGGAATAGTATTCCGGGGACCTTTTAGAACTATAATAAGAAGAACTTAGCGAGCCTAGTATCGGATTAAGCCGATAAATATCCGCCTTATAAAAACGGTTCGGAATCCGCTTAAATATAGCGATATAAGCACTTAATAAAGAGCACTTTACTATCGAAGATATAGTAGTAAGATCCGACTTTAAGTCTTAGATATTATGCTTACGATATAAAGCTAAGGCCGCGCTTTACTAGCCGGACTACTTAACTATAGTAATTTACTAAAAGCTAGATATCTACCTATAAAAATCCTTATAACGCTTAGTAAGGAATAAGGATATTAATAGATAAATTAACGAATACGAGGAAATTCTTCCTTAGCTATAAGTTAAATATACCTAGAGATCTTAAAAGCACTTACTAGCGCGAAAGAAATAAGTCTAACTTATAAAAAGGTAAGGGCTAACTAGCTATACCTTATACGCACTTAAAGGATAGTCCGGGACGCCTTAGCTATTTATTAAAAGCTTGCTAGGACTAAGGGTTACGTTTTTAGACCGCTTAATAAGGGCAGATATACCTTAGACCTTATAGCGCTTGCTAAGTTAAGGAAGAAACCCGCTTAAATAGCTAAGAATATAAGTCGAGGTCCTTTAGCTAAAGAGAGAAGGGACCTTTAAGACTATATACTTATTAACGCTAAAGCTAAAACGGGCATACCCCGCGACTAAGGAAGGTACTATAGTAAAGACTAATAACTATTTAAGGGATAAAGAGTATAATATAGAAGGAGCTTAGTCGGATACCGATAAGAGCTTAGAGGAAACCGCAATCTATATTATAGTAGACTTAGTATAGGAGGCCGATAAAGCGTGCGGATTTTGCGGCGAAGTATTCCCCTCGAAGAATAAGCTCTACCGATATATCGAAGACAAACACCCCCTTAACCCTAACCGTAACGTTGCTATATAAAGACGCAGCTTAGTATAGTAAGTAGTTATTCGGAAGCTATAAAACGTTTAGATAGTTAAGGCTTCCCCCGATATTTAGCTATTAAACCTTAATAGGCTGTTATAATTTACCTATATACGCTTATTAGTCTACGGAAAAGAAGGGCCTAGGATAAGTATTAAAGCCTATATAGATACTAAGGTAAACTAAAGCCTTATCTAAGCCGACTTAGTAAAGACCTTTTAAGATATAACTATAAACTCCTCTTAACGAATTCTTATTTAAGAAGTAAGAAGGATAGTTACTATTAAATAGGCGGAATTCACCGCCTATATACTAAGAAGGCTAGATAGCAGCCTCGCGGTTATAAAAGTAAGGATCGGCGCTTAAATAGTAAAACGCTTAGCGGCTAACATATTGCTTAGCTAAGACTTTTTAGTTCCTTATTAAAAGGACCTTATTAACTTTATATTAGTCTTATAGATTAAGGCCTATAAAGAGATTAAAGCTAAAGTTAAGATAGTTTAGCTAAGACTAGTAATATATAGACGGGTAATCTACTTAGTTACTATAACGATTCTAGCTAGTTCTAGCTACGCCCTACCTATATAGGTCTAAGCGCCGCTATCGGGGCGTAATATAATATTTTTCCCCGATAACCTTAAGCTCGCCTAAATAATAATATAAGATTATAAGAGCTTTATAGCGATAAACTATTTTAAGGAACTATTAGTGCTCCGCTAAGGCTAAAAGGTAAGGATAATTACGGACCTCGACGAGCAGTTTTAGCTATATAAGGAGGTTAACGCTACGGCTCTTTTAGCGGAAGCCCTTATAGAAAATCCGAATAGAATAAACCCCGCCGAGGACTTCCTATAAAAAGATCTTACTATAAACTATAAACTCGGAATCGGCCGAACTAAGGACCTGCCCGAACTTACTACTAATAAGGGCGTCCGGATTTACGCCGAAGGCTTAAAATACGCATTAAAAGTCTAAGATATCCTTTAATCGTTTCCTTGCCTTTAAAAAGACGAAGGAGTAGTATATATAGACGAATTTAAATATATACGCATTCCTTTAATAAAAGGATAGCAATATTAATAAGTTATATTAAGATTATACTTATTAAGCGATAAAGATAAGAAGGTAGTAGATATAATATTCGGCTAGCTAACTATATAAGGCCGATTAAAATAAGTTTATAGGCTAACCCTATTCGCGGCGCCGGTATTTATAGCATAGAAGATAGTAAATAAAAAGGAAAAAGGATAAGTAGTCGTAGACTTATAGGGGATTAACGCTATTACTACCTTAAACGCTTACTTAATGCCCCTTTAAAGCGATATAATTAAACGCCTCTAAGGAAAGAAATTTATTAGTGCGGTAAACGCATAATCGTTTT
The DNA here is from genome assembly GCA_027405785.1 of Ophiocordyceps robertsii. Classification (NCBI taxonomy): domain Eukaryota; kingdom Fungi; phylum Ascomycota; class Sordariomycetes; order Hypocreales; family Ophiocordycipitaceae; genus Ophiocordyceps; species Ophiocordyceps robertsii. The sequence goes on from JAPEBW010002105.1 coordinate 8,149, forward strand.
TCTACTAGTTTTTAGTCTACTAAGACTACTAAGAAAGGTTTATAGTTATAAGCTATCGCGGGCTAAAAAGATTACTAGTAATACTTATAAGCTTTAAGAACTCCCCGGTATATATTTAAAGGTTTATCGATAACGTCCTCCGTAGATACTAAGAATACGCGGCGGCTTATATTAACGATATTATTATTTACTCCGATATAGCCGAAGAATACCTTTAATATTTAAAAGCCGTATTCCGCGCCTTTTATAACTATAATATTACCTTATCCGGACTAAAGTCCTTCTTAGCGTACCCGTCTATATAGCTCCTTAGATTTAAGGTAGACGCTATCGGCTTAATAAATATAAACGAACGCGTGCGAGCTTTAAAGGATATCGCGTTCTTAAAGAACCTTTAATAGCTTAAGAAATAGATCGGCCTTACCGGGTAGCTATATTATATAGTCCCGCATTTCGCTAAAGAAGTCGACATCCTATAAAAACGAAAGACGGAGCTGCTTTAAGTAAGATAGGAAGAAGGAGTCCCCTTAAGGGGCTAAGGACGGGCTTAATACGCCGCGAAAGCCGCTTTCTAGCCTACTTTAAAAGAAAAAGAGGCCTTCGCGATTCTAACTAAAAAACTTACTAAGCCTTAAACGATTTACTACTTCGACCCCGCTTAATAACTATTTATCTAGATTAATATATCTTAAGAATACGGAGTAGCGGCTATAGCTTTTTACTTAAAAGAAGGCACGAAATAGGATAAAAAGACGCTACTAGCTTAAACTAAGGTCTAGCTTATTGTTTACTTAAGCCGCGCCCTCCGAGGCGGAGAACCTTAATACTAGCTTACGGAACTTAAAGTAGCCGGGCTAGTATAAGTAGTATATAAGCTATATACTATAGTACTATCTATAAAAACGCTATAAGTAGTTATCTTTACTAATTATATAAGCACTTATAGAATCGTATACTAAAAATCCTTATTCTTTACTAGTATAAAATCTAACGATAAGCTAGTCCTCGCGTCTTAATACTTAAGCTAATTCCCGCTTAAGGTATACTATATCCTAAGCGTCGAAAACGTCGTGCCGGACGCGCTTTTACGTTTACTATATTAAGACGATAGGCCGGTATCCTTAAACTAAGAAGGGGAATTAAAACGTATTTAAGAAGATAAGATAACGGACCGCGTGTTCCTCTACGCGGAAGCATTAATCGAATTACCGCTCCGCTAAAAGATAATCGATAGATATACGGAAGATATATAATAAGCAAAAATTATAGCGTAGCTTAGCGATAAGGACGGGGTCCCCGGACTCCTATTTCTTTAGTTATAGGGGTTGCTATACTTTACGGAGAACGACGGACGCCGGAGACTATATATCCTTAAGACCTACGCTAAGGAGATCGTCGAAGACGCTTACGCTAAATACTTTTATGCTGGCCGTACCCGTATATAGTAAGACCTATTTAAAAGCTTCTTAATCCTATAGCTTAGTAGATATATAAACGAGGTTATAGACGGCTATAATACTTACTACTATAACTAAACCGATTAAGGTAAGACGTTAAAATAGCTTATCCCGATTTAAAGCCCGCCGGTTTTATACTATATAATAGCGATAGACTTTATTACCGGGCTCTTAGTAGTCTAAGCCGAATAATCCTTATAAAAAGATCCCGTAAAGAACTTCTTTAATACCTTACTAACTATAACCGATAAATTCTTAAAAATATATCTCCTTATCTTAAGCAACGACTAGTTTATAGCAGAAGACTAAGTATAAGCATTATATACCGAACTACTCCGCGCTAACTAAGGGATTTTAAAGGGGATAATCTCTAACTAAGATATAAAGTTTACTTTAGCTTTTTAGCGGACCTTATAGTAAGCCTTTAGATCGAAGCTTCTTATATCTACCGCTTAGCACCTTTAAACTAATAGCCTATTAAAAAGGCGAAACTAAACTATAGAAATTGCGCTACGATTCTTTACCGCCGATTTCCTAAACCTATACTAAACCGATATACTAGTCGCCTTTTAGTTTAGCCTTAATAATTCCTTCTCCTTAGTAATTTACGCGGCCTTTAATAAGCTTATTATAAGGATAAGAATAGATAATAGCCTTTAGTTCTTAGGTAACTACTTATACTTATAGAACTAAGAGGTCTTATAAAAAGAAGCTAAGTTAGCTATTGCTTATACTTAAGCCGCTATAAAGGATAGATACGATAAAAAACACCGCTTATTAGAATTTAAGCCCGGCGATTAAGTCTAGCTATAGCTTAGTAAAGGCTACTATATCGCGGATAGCAGACTAGCGAAGCTTTAAGAAAGACATATTAAGCCGTTTAAGGTTACCGCTAAAGTAAGATAGCTTATATACCGGCTAAATATAAAAAGGTCCCTTAATATTTATTTAATCGTTTTAGTAGTATAACTACGCTTAGTAGACGAGCTAGCTATATGCTTAAGACCGGTTTAAAATAAAAGGATACTTTACTTAAATAAGTAAGAAGTAAAACGAATCTTATAAAGCCGTATAATAAAAAAAAGCGGCGGAAAGCTAAGGAAGAAGTTCCTCGTAGCTTAAAAAGGCTAGCTAAGCAGCTATAACTTATAGGTAGACGAAAAAGCGGTCTTCTCGCTAAAGATCGTAAAAGCCTTCGAAAAGGCATAAGAGAAGTTAGCTACTTAAGTAGTTTAGATAAAAGCATAACGCGCGGCCTTTATAACTTAATATAAAACTCTTTAACTAAGAGAATTAAGCGGTTAGGCTTAAGCATAAGACTTAAAAGCTGCTATAAGTTATAAGAAACTATAACTTACTACGCTTAAAGTAATTAGTTATTTTAATAATAATATACCGCCGTTTACCTTAAGTAATAAGGCCCTTTTAGCCTTATAGTATACTTATTTAAATTCTCTCCGCCGCCTGCCCTTTCTCCTTTCCTTTCTTCCTTTTATAACTATATTTCCCTTTACTGCCGGCTATAGCCCGCCGCACCTTACTTACTTTTATATATATAACTTTCTTTACCTTAAGCCTATAATCCTTATGCTCTTATTTTAAGTCCCTTTATCGTTTAACGTCTCCCGTAGCTAAGATTAGCTATTCCGTAATTACTTTTTTAGCCTGCTCTCCCGTAAGCCCCTATACCTTTAATATAAAGGATATAAATAAGCTCTTAAGCTCTATAGAAATAAGGCGGCTATCCTCCGTAGCCTTAAGTCCTTTAGCGAGAGCTAGAACCTTTAGGTTTAAGCCTCTATATAAACCTACGCCGCCTTTTATAGCCGCGCTTAAGCCGACGGATTTAACCTAAACTACGGCACTATAAAGGATAGCCTATACTACCTTCTTTAAACAATCGACTTAGACGACTTACCTCCCGACCTTATGCTATAGTAAGGTCTAGATAGCCGGTTTCGCGGCAACTCCGCTATACCTCCCGCTTAGCTCTTACTATCCGGAAGCCCCCGCCGCTTATATATTTTTTAGGGTATAGCCGGAAATCTTTATTAGCGAAATAATTAGCCGATACTTAACGCCTTAAGGTTAGCTAACCTCGCTATAGTCCTAAGATCTATAGTAGCCGCTATAATTAGCGGAAACCCGCTTTAGCTAAACGACTAAAACGACGTCCGCGCTATCCTTAACTATATATTTAAGGCTTAGCTTAATTAGTTTATAGCCGGGTTTATAGCGGCGTTTTAAGCGACTATAGCTAAAACCCTATCTCGCTTCGCACGCGGTCTAGCCCGTGCTATAAAATCCCCTTCCTAGCCTATAGCCGCTATAGGCCTTAAGGACCTATTTAGTCTTGCTTAGCGAACGCTTTTCCCGCCCGCCGCTATGCTTAGCCCGGCTATATAAAGGCATATAAGCGCCTTATTATAGTCTATCCGCCGTCCCTCCTTAACCGGAGGAGATAGCAATAACTAGCCTCGCGATATATTCCGCTGCTTAATCTTATAAAAGCCGCTAGTAATAACTAATATAATCCTTAATAGACTTAGCTTCGTAGGCCTATACTCCGGCGATAAGATTATAATAATCGGGAGTTTTTACTTAGCTATAAACTACGCTAAGTTTTACTTATAGGCCTACGAAGAGTTTAAACGCGACTTAACTTTAACTTAAGCAATAAAGTTCTTAAGCTTTAATATCCGCCTTATTAGCCGTACCGACTACGCGCTTTATATTCTCGCCCTTAAGGCCCCCTTTATATAAAGGTTCTTTAAGACTATTAAGCACGTTTAAAACCTTAAGAGTAAGGAGTTAAGCACTAAAGCTATTAAGGACCTCGTTACCCGCTTTTAAGTAGGAATATAAACGTTTAATACCCCGGTACTTACTATACCCGTTAATATTAGCGGGATAGCGTACCCTTACCTTAATACCTTCTTAGTAGCTAAACGCGCGTTAGTCGGCGGAAAGGCGTAAGTAGTAGCGCCGCGTAAGAAGGATAATAAGTCGGAAAGCCTAGCGACGGAGAGCGGGGGATAACTATAATAGCGGTAGTAAGTAGGATATAATATCTCGCCTATAAGCGGCCTATAAAGCTAGTAAGTAAAATAGGAGACTTAGCGGAGGATTAAAAAAACGGCGTAGGAAGGGTAAGTAAGATAATAATACGAGATAAGGCTTAAATAAAGCTAGTCTCTTATAATATATCCCGCTAAGGAACTTAAGTATACCCCGGCGCGGAGACTCCTTACTACCCGGTAAAGGCTTAAACATATACTTTAAAAGAGAGTTAGAAAAACGTTACTATAAGTTTTAGCTAAACGCGCTAATTACCTTAATAAGGATAAAGCTATATAACTAGATATAAGGTAAGGATTTACGATAAAGCCGCTTACTAACTATCTTAAGCTACCTAGCTACTATTAGCCGGATAGGCCGATAAAAACTATTAAAAGGATAAGGATAGCGCACTATTAATATAGCGTAAAATCGCTACTATAAAGCTATTACTTAGCACCCCCTTTACTTTATCCTTACTTTAAACTAATAAGGACGTTAGCTTTTCTTTTTTACTTAAAGGAGTTATTATAGAATTTAAATAGCTACGTTTAAACTCCTTACTTTACTCTTAAGGAAGCCTTACGGAACCCCGCGACGGGAACGCTTAAAGCACGTACTATAAAGGCTCGCCTAAGGAGATATAACGAATATTACTAGTTAGACCCCGCTAAGGTTTCCGGGATATAACTACGGATAGTTAAGAGCTTACTTAACTATAGTTTATAACGTATTTAACTATAAGAGATACCGTAAAAACTATTAAGCGGATTCCGCCGGTATCTTTAGGGGATTTTTAAGGATTTCCGCGGGATATCTTAACTATAGTTTAACTTATTTTTAATTATAAAAGCACCCTAGAAAACATAGAATAAACCTTACCGCGATTTTTAAGGGATATTTAAGGATATTTAAAGGATTTCCCCGATTATAGTCTATAGTATTTTTAACCGGGCTTATACTTAGTTTATTAAGCGATTCCACGAGGATATCTACGGTTTACTCTATATACTACGGATAGTATAGTTAAAGATCCTTAAAATTAGCTTAAAGAACTAAGTATAAAGTAGCTAGCTATGCCTTTAAGAAATAGATAAGCTTTTTACTATTTCTAAACCCCTATATACGATTATGTGCGGTAATTAGTCCGTTATACCGGCCTAACTAGCGGTAATTAGTCCGTAGTACTAGCTTTAACCGGCGGTAATTAGTCCGTAGTACCGGCCCCGACTAGCGGTAATTAGTCCGCGCCCTATCCCCTTATCCTTATGCTATAAAGCATAGCATAGCGGCTATAGCTTTTTACCTAAAAGAAAGCACGGAATAGGATAAAAAGACACTACTAGCCCGGACTAAGGTCTAGCTTATCGTTTACTTAAGCCGCGCCCTTTAAGGCGGAGAACCTTAATACTAGCTTATAGAACTTAAAGTAGCTAGTTTAATATAGGTAGTACGTAAGCTACGTACTATAGTACTATCTATAAGAATACTATAAGTAATCGTCTTTACCGACTATATAAGCACCTATAGAATCGTATACTAAAAATCCTTATTCTCTACTAGCATAAAATCTAATAATAAGCTAGTCCTCGTATCTTAATACTTAAGCTAATTCCTACTTAAAGTATACTATATCTTAAGCGTTAAAAACATCGTGCTAAACGCGCTCTTACGTTTGCCGCACTAAGATAATAAGCCGGTATCCTTAAACTAAAAAGGGGAATTAAAACGTATTTAAAAAGATAAGATAATAGACTATATATTCCTTTATACGGAAGTATTAATTAAATTGCCGCTCCGCTAGAAAATAATTAACGGATATATAGAAGATATATAGTAAGTAAAAATTATAGCATAGCTTAGCGATAAGGACGGGGTCCTTAAACTCTTATTCCTTTAGTTATAAGGGTTACTATACTTTATAGAGAACGATAGATATAAAAGACTATATATCCCTAAGACCTATACTAAGGAGATCGTTAAAGACGCTTATACTAAACACTTTTATACCGGCCGCACCTATATATAGTAAGACCTATCTAAAAGCTTTTTAATCTTACGGCTTAGTAAATATATAGATAAGGTCGTAGATAGCTACAATACTTACTACTATAACTAAACTAACTAAGGCAAGACGCTAAGGTAGCTTATCTTAATTTAAAGCTTATTAGTTTTATACTATATAATAGCGATAGACTTTATTACCGGGCTCTTAGTAATCTAAGCTAAACAATCCCCGTAAAAAGATCCTATAAAGAACTTCTTTAATACCTTACTAACTATAACTAATAAATTCTTAAAAATATATCTCCTTATCTTAAGCAATAACTAGTTTATAGCGGAAGATTAAGTATAAGCATTATATACCGAACTACTCCGCGCTAATTAAGGGATTCTAAAGGGGATAATCTCCGACTAGGATATAAAGTTTACTTTAGCTTTTTAGCGGACCTTATAGTAAGCCTTCGGATCGAAGCTTTTTATATTTACCGCTTAGTACCCTTAAACCGACGGCCTATCGGAAAGGCGAAACTAAACTATAAAGATCGCGCTACGATTCTTTACCGCCGATTTCCTAAACCTACGCTAAACTAATACGCTAA
>JAPEBW010002106.1:0-15261 GCA_027405785.1 Ophiocordyceps robertsii
TAGTTATCACATAGTTAGATAATTAACGTATATAGCGGATATAGCGGATTTACACCTTAATAGGTTCCGTAGGGCTTTTTAAGAGTAAAGTAAGGAGTCCGGGCGTGGCTGTTTAGATTTTATAATATTATAGTATTAGTATAAATCGAGGCTATAATTAATAAAAGTTCCTTAAGTACCTTAACTTTATTTATCTTAATATTAATATTTAGTTGCGGGTTATAGCAGCTATTTATATAATTAAATAAAGCGAGACCTAAACGTTTATAATATTTCTTTTTAAGTTTAAATAAAGGCTTTTTAAAGTAAGAGGGGGTTTATAGCTATATAATATATAAATCTTGTTCTTAAAAGGCGCCTTAAGCCTTTACCTTAAGGAGGTACTTACGATAGTTAACCTCCTAACTTTAAGCTTCTTAGCGTATACTAATTAAGTAGTATAGATCGCGGCGAAGCTAAGGAGGGTTTAGTAAATAAAGTAGCCGTTTTAAGGCCGGAAGAAAGTAATAAAGGGGGGAACTTAAGACTAAAAAGACTTAAAAGATAATACCTTAATAAGTAAAATTAACGCTATAACTTAGTTAAGAGGAGGATAAGGCCGGCTTAATATATAAAAGTATTTTACTTATAGAATAATAAGGTATATCGCCCGCTTTTATAAAAAGAAGAAGGAAGGAACCTTATAAGTAGCTATAGCTATAATTAAGAAGGTAATTAAAGTAAATTCCGATTTAAAAAAAGAAGAACCTAAGCGTAAAGTTAAGCGCTAAAAGAGATAAAGAGATAGTAAACGGCTTAAAGGTTAATAAGGAGGCACTTTACGCTAAACTTAATACTACTTAAGGTTAGTATTAATAAAAAGAAGGGGCTTAATATACTTATAGATATAAGCTATAACTACTATACTATAATAAGTAAGGGGGTAGCGATAAAGCTATAAATACCCTTTATAAATAGGATAAGGTTACTATAGCCTTTCTTAAAGGATATACTAATACTTTAAATAAAAGGAATTATAGCGTTTAAGATAAAGATTAACGGCTACTTAAAGTAAATATTTGCTTATATAATACTAAAGTTAAGTTATAATATATTTTTAAGAAGACTATAAATAAAGAATAATAAGGTGGTTTATAATACTAAGGGGGACTAGATTTAGCATATAAAAGTAAGGATTTAAATCGGCCTTTAAAGCTTTAAGAAAGCCGCGAAGATTGCGAATATCTAAGAAGCGAAGCTTATAAGCGCCTTTATCTTCGCGGTAAAGTATTAATAAAAAAAGGCTTAAAGGGATAGCTAAGGGTGGCGATAAATACTTAATATAAGGGTAATTATAATAAAAGATATAAAGAAGGCCTTTTAGCTAAAGACGCCTATTAACCCGGCGGACTACGTTTTAGCCTAAGTATTATAAGCTTACTTAAATCTCTTCGCACCTATAAAGGCGCTTAAGTAGCCCTTATTTTAACTAAGCGTAGACTATAAGATTTACCTTACTTTAAATAAGGATAGTAAGGAGCTGCTATTATTATAAGGACCTTTATATAATATATTAAAAGAAGAACTCCTTATTTTCTAAAAGACTTTAAACGAGTTGCTTAAGGTAAACCTAATCCGCTTAAGTAGCTTAATAGCCGCGGCGCCGGTATTGTTTATAAGAAAGACTAATAGCCGCTTATGCTTTTACTATAACTACTAAGCCTTAAGTATAATTATAAAAAGAGATTAGTATACGCTATTACTAATTATAAAAACGCTAAGAATATTAGTAAAGGTACGTATATTAGTTTACGAAACTTAACGTTATTACGGCGTTTTATAAGATTTAAATCGCGGAGGGCTATAAGTTTTAAACGAGGTTTAGATTATTTAAGTAGTAAGTATATCTATTCGGCCTTATAAAGACGCCGGCTACCTTTTAACGCTATATTAACTAAGTCTTAAAGGACTACCTTTATAAGTTTGTTATAGTATATATAGATAATATTCTAATTTACTTATTAAGGTCGCTCCGCGATTACTAAAATAAAGTAGCGAAGGTGCTTAAAAAGCTATAAAAAGTAAGCCTTATACTAAACCTATAAAAATATAACTTTATAATAAAAAAGGTAAAGTACTTAAGTTTTATTATATAAGCTAAGGGTAAGGTCCGATATAATTAAAAAAAGATTTAGGCTATTTAGATATAGTAGGTGCTAAGGAATATAAAGGGCGTTTAAAGATTCTTTAAGTTCGTAAATTACTATCGCGTATTTATTCCGCTTTATACTAAGACCTCGCGATACTTAAATAGTCTTTATAAAAAAAACGCACCTTTTTTATAGACTAATAAGCACTAAGCTACGTTCGAATTTATTTAAAAGGTATTTTATAATACGCTAGTACTATAGCTATATAACCTTAATAAAGAGACGTACTTAAAAGCAGACTACTTTAAGTACGTAATAAGTAAGGTGCTTATATAAATAAAGCTAAACGGAATATAATATTTAGTAAGGTTCTTTTTAAAACGACTTAATATAGTAAAGTATAACTACCCGATTTATAATAAAGAATTACTCGCGATTATAAAGTACTTAGACTTTTAAGGGGTAAAGTTATATAATATATTAGCGTTTATAGTGCTAATAGACTATAAGAATTTAAAGTACTTAATAATAAAAAGTAAGTTAAATAAAAAGTAAAGTAAGTAAGTAATAAAGCTCGCTTTATATAACTTTATATTAAAATACCGCTTAAGGAGGTTAGCGGTAATACTTAATACTTTATCGCGCTAAAACTAAGATAAGCTAAAGAGTATAGCTAATAAAAAGGAGATAGGACGCGTAGTTTAAATAATCCCGGATAGCATATAACTAATAGGATATCGGGTCCCCTTAAGCGGCGAGTATGTAAACCTTCTTAACGATTAGTATAAGAAGAGCGTATAGTCGTAAGGATATAAGTAAGGGAGAAGAAAGCGGGGTTAATCGCCTATATAAGTAAAGCAGGCGACCTTATACCTTAAGCTAAGGGTAAAGCGAATAAGGGCGGAGTTTAGCTAGAACTTAACTTAAACTTAAGCTAAGATATGCTTAAGGAATAAGCACGACTAGCTTTATATTCGATAAGTAAAAGATATAAGAGCGATAAATAGCGATACTATAAAAAGATAAAGAGTACTAAATAGTATTTTAAGTAGTATAAAATAGCAATTAATCGCTAGCCTTAAAGTAGTAACTAAAGGTTTAAGTAAGTAAATATATAATTAATATAAGAGGGCGCTTTTACTTTAAAGACCGCTTTTAAGTACTAAGTAAAGCTTAATACCTTAAGGAGGGAGAGGATAAAGAGTTAAACGAACTTTAAGTATTAATTGCTTAGTATATATATAACTTAATAGCGGTAAGATACTTAAGGCGCGAGGGGACGCTTATAATATTAGCTTAAGAGTTTTTTTAGCTAGGCTAGTTATTAATTATATACTAGCTTATTGCGAACTATAAACTATATAGTAAAAGCTATATCTAAAGGCAACTTTAAAAAGGGCTCCTTTAACTATTATCGCCCTTTATATAGCCGTTTATATACTTAACGATAAACTTTATAGTCGACTTACTACTAATAAGGACTAAGGGCTTTTAAAACCTTTAAGTAATAATAAATAAGCTAATAAAAGCGATAACTTTAAAAGCGATGTTAATAATAAGAGTAGTAGTATATACTATTAAGTTCTTATAATCCTACTTTTGCTTTTATAGAATACTAAAGTTTATTGTTTTAAATTAAAGGATAAACTAAATAAGGCAATTTTAGCGGGAATTTTATTAATAGACTAAGGTTTAAAGAAAACTAAGTTTAGCTTATTACTTATAAACTAATAAGGCAATAAAGCGCGTAAACTAAGAAGTATAAGTATACCTTCGCGTATATATTTACTATAAGTAAAACGATTAAAAAGTATTGCTACTTAATGCTTAAGCAGCGCTTAATAATTAAGTAGTATTAATAATAGGTATAAGCCCCTTTTTCGCTATATATAATAACGATATTAAGCCGATTTAAATTATATAAAAAGAGGGACCGCTTATACTAAACGTAAAGGGCGTATAAAGCCTTATATAAAGGATAAAAAAAGTCGCTAACTTCCTTAAAACGGCGATCGCCGTATTATAAGTAAGATAAAAGGAGATAGCGAACTAATTATATATACCGGTAAAAAGACTTTAAGTAAGTAATAAGGTATAGCTAAATATAAAGAAGTATACTATAAATAAGCCTTACTAAAAGCTCGATTAACTATACTAAAAGTATACTATAATAAAGGTAGTTAGCTTATATATAATAGAACTTAATATATTAAGGAGGGTATATAAAAAACTATATATAAAGTTCCTCCGCTATATAGTAAATAACCCCTTACTTAGCTAAGTAGTTAATAACTACTAGCTACAACTAGTAATTAAGGAAGACGATAAACTAATATAAATTATAAAAAAGATTTAGTAAGCTTAGTAAAGATAAATTAAAAAAAGAAGATAACGCTAAGTCTTAATAAAGTAGTATAAGTATGCTAAATTAATATAGTAGCTAATTAGCGACTTTTAGAACATAATTGCCTTAAAGAAATTTAAAAGACGGTATAATAATATAATAAAGAACAATAAAAGCAAGGCGGAAGGATAATAGTAAGCCGAGCTAAGGAGTAAGAGATAGGATAAGGGAAATAGCGGAGAAAAAGATAAAAACCGGGGAAAATAAAAAAGAGTTTCGGGCTACGCTTAGTAAATATTAAGACGATTTTAAACAATAAGTATAAAGAAGATACGCTATAAACGCATACTAAGTATAAATAATAATAAGATAAATAGGGGATATAATAAGATATAATAAGATATAAAGTAAATATAGATAAAATATATAAAGAACTACGACTTAATTTAAGCAAGCTACTTATTACTAGCTAATACTAATATATTAACCTTAAACTTTAAAGTATATTTAAGCTTAGCGCGCTATAATAGCGGTATAAGCTAACTTTATATATTATAGTAATTATTAATAATATCTTTTTAGCTAATATCTATTAAGGATTAAAGAACTTATATATAAGTTAGTATAATAGTCCTTAAACGTCCTTTAAGATATATAGTCTTAAAGCGCGTTTATAGCGGCGATTATATTATTAGTATACTAATATTGCGTTAGCGTCGTATAATATATAGTTTAAAAACGGGGACGTATAAGTAAATAGCATAATCCGGCGCGGGTATAAGTAAAATAATTATAAGCTTAAGGTAAGGCTTAATTTTAATAAGCCTTATATTAAGTATTTATATTAAAAGACGCTATATATTTAATATATATAAGGTAAGGGGGGCGCTATATAGTAGTGCTATATATCGCGCTTCGCTTACTTAGCGATAGTAGCGGGCGTAAAGACTAATATAAGGGTAGTAGTATATAGTCGCTAGGTATATTAAAAGGCGTAGTATAAAAAAACGCTTATAAGATAGTAGGAGATAAAGTATAAGAGGTTATAGTAAATATATTAAAGCATAGTATAGCGAAGCTATTATAAAAGGGGGCGCGCGTATAAAAAGATTAGTAATTAAAAAAAGAGAAAAGAAAAAAGAGAAAGAGGGAAAGAGGAAAGGTATTTATACTTAAAGACTATAAGCAGTAAGAAAGTAAGATATACCTTAAGCATTAATAATAGCGGTAAGTAAAGGAGATATATTATACCGCCTTAGCGCTACTTAAGATAATATAGCGGTATAGATAGGCGAGCGTATAATCTATTTAACGCTATAACGTAACGTTATTTAAAGGGATATATTAGCGCGTAATTATAAGCACGATAAGAATAACTATACTAATTAACGTTAAGCGTAAAGCGGGGGGTAAGGCGGTAACGTTATATACCCCGGTGCGCGATAGCTTAAAAAGGGGATAGTATTATAAGCTATATTATAAGAAGAGCTATAATTATACTATAGCGAATAACTTAAAGTTAGGCCGATATATAGCTAAAGTTATATAAGACTTTACTTAAACTTAGCTTAACTTTAACCTAAACTTAACTTAAGTACGGGCTACTTAAACGACCTTTATAAAGTATAAAGCTATATAGCTTAAATAAAGATTTCCTTTTTCTCTTTTTAGCTTTAAATAAATAATTATTAAGCTACGTGCTACTAAACTAAGTATACGTAGGCCTTTAATATATACTAATAATAAATAACTAGATAGTATAGTTAAAGATACTTAAAATTAGCTTAAAGAACTAAGTATAAAGTAGCTAAATATATCTTAAAAAAAGATAAGCTTTTTATTATTTATAAACCTTAATATATATTTACATATAGTAATTAGCCTATAATACTAGCTTAACTAGCGGTAATTAATATATAGTACTAGCTTTAACTAATAGTAATTAGTCTGCGCTTTATCCCCTTATCTTTATATTATAAAGCGTAGTATTAAACCTTTAAGTAGTTTAAATTCGCTATTTTTACTACTTTTTCCTTTTTATACTTTAGTGCCTTTTCTTACTTTATATTATTAGTCTTATAATAGTAAGCTTTAAGTTATAAGCTACTTAATCTAAAAGCGGCCTTAGCTTTATTATAAGGTGGCTAGCAGCTAAGCGGGGGGTGCCTTATAAGACTAGTAGTGCGTTCGCTTTATAAAGCTAGCATAAAGGGCAGTAATACCGTTAAGTATTACTAGCGGACTTTTATCTATTAGTATAACGGCAACCCCTCCCGTTATATTATAATTATAACACCTAACTATAGCTCTTTATTCGAGACCGGGCAACGGACAGCACCGGCTCGGCTACGTTAAGCTAATAAGGCAAGCATATAACGGGCGCGCGGTAGCAGCGGGGCATAAGACCTAAGGCGCATTAAGACGTCGGGTAGCTAGGCCTACGGGTAACTGCATTAATTAGCCGAAGGGCGCGGCGCGCTAGGCCTTAGGAGCCCGCGTTAGCTAGGGTATCCCTGCTTACGGGAACCGGGGCCTATAGGCAAGCGCTCGGAAGCGTGTTAATTAAATTAGCAGCCCGAGGACGTGCTGCTATAGAGGGGGGATAGTTATAAGGTGGCTAGCAGCTAGGCGGGGGGTGCCTTATAGGACTAGTGGTGCGGTCGCCTTATAAAGCTAGCGTAAGGGGCAGTAATACCGTTAAGTATTACTAGCGGACTTTTATTTATTAGTATAACGGCAACCCCTCCCGTTATATTATATTTATTTTAAGGCCGCGTTAAGCTACTTTATAAGCGGGATATACTTATAGTAAGAGGTATAAATTTTCTTATATATTAAAGCTAAACCTTAAGCGAAGTAAACTTAACTTAAATATAAAGCGGTTTTACTTTTAGCACTTTAGTTTTTTCTTTTTATATAATTAAAAAAGTAGTTTCTTAAAAACTTAAATTTAGTCCTTAATATAGATTTAATAGTAATAATAATATTTAGCTATTTTAATATAGTAGTAAAAAGAGTTTTTATAAATATAATTAAAATAAAGTTCTTATAATATTTATAAGTAATTAATTTACTTTTTAAAAAACTTAAATTTTAAAATTATAAAAGCTAAAAGAAGCTTAATATATAGTTTTATATATAATAGTATAGAAATAGTTTCGTATATAAAACTAAAATAGTATAATTAATATATTAACTAAAAATTAAAGCTTTTTACTATTTAATAAACCTTAAGACTTATTAAGTATAAAAAAGGTTAATAATATCTTAAAATATAAACAGTTTTAGCTATTTTTATGCTTTTTATAGTTTTTTCTTATTATAACTTTAAGGTTTTTTAAAATATATATAGTTTTTTAAGTTTTTACTTATATAAAGCTGTTCGTAAAAAAAATATTTATATATAAGTTTTTTCTATATAAAATAAGTTTTCTTATAAGTTATAAAGAATTTTCTTTCCTTATTAAAGGGTTTTACTTTACTTTAAATAGTATATTAAAAGCGTACTTTTATACTATAAGTACTATTTTAAAAAGACTATAAAAAAGTAATATATATATCTTTATAGCTTATAAGCTTTATATAGTATAATTAGTATAGAATATAAATATACTAAAATATATATTAAATTTATTATATAACTTTTTATATTTTATATATACTTTTATATTATATAACGTATAAAATAAGTGGGATATAAGTAAATTAAAAAGATGTATATATAAAGACTATAATTTAGATTTACGCTAAGGAGTTACGCTACTTTATATTTTTAATAAAATTAGTTTTAAGCTTATTAAGATAATATACGCTTTTATATATTTATATGTTTACTATATAAAGTTATACTAAATAGAGGGCTTTTCTTTTTATTACTTAAGTTACTTATAGCTTAAGAATTATATATAAAAAGAGGCCTTAGTTTTATTTTACTTAAAATAAATTGTTAACTTTATATATATATATAACTTAGTTAATTCTTTACTTTTTTATATACCTCTTATATTTTTATAACCCTTTTACTTTTAGCTACCTATTTACTTTTTATTATATACTTTTATTTTTTAATTTTACTTAGGTATTTTTAAAGCCTTTTAAGCTTTAAGATTTAATTAAACTAAAGTTTTAAATGCTGCCTTTTTAATTACGTTTTAAATAGTTAATTAAAGTTTTTTATTAGCTTATACTATTATTAATATAACTTTAAGCTAAAATAATATAAGTAAGAAGTTTTTACGTAAGTAAAATAAAGTATAGCTTTTAGTTATTCTATATATATAACTTTTTAAATACTAAAATATATAAAGTTATAATATAAAACATAATAACAATAAATATTATATTATAAAAGTTATATATTATATTTTAAATAAATTTAAAAGTAACTTTTTATATATACTTAGTAGTATTCGTTTTTATTTTATTTTTAATAATAAGTTTTTATTTACTTTAATTAAGCCTTAAGCTTATTAATTCTTTTTAATTTAGTTAAAACGTTTTTACTTAGTAGTTTTAGATTTAGTTTACTTTTTTAAGTTGTATATTTATATACATTTATTTTAAAACTAATATATTATTTTTAACTAAAAGTAATTAAGTATAAAAAGTAAGTAAGTATAAAAAGTAATTAAGTATAAAAAGTAATTAAGTATAAAAAGTAATTAAGTATAAAAAGTAATAAAATTTAATTTTAATAAAACATTACTATCTAAAAACTTTTATATAGCTTTATAAACGTATAATTTTTCCTTATTATAGCTATAAGATAGCTTTTTAATAAAAGATTATAATTATTATTATTATATAATTAACTTAACTTTTTAAATAATTAGCTTAATATTTTTATATTTATTTAAGCTAGCCATCTACTATTAGCTAGCTTGTCTAAAACGCGCCTTATTTTATATTTAGGTTATAGGGGGGGTGGGTCGAGGGGGGGAGGGGTTGATTAGCCTTATAATACACTTTCTACTATATTAGCTTATGCGTATTATTAAAGCACTACGCTGTACCTTAACTGTTAATAACTTCGGTCCTGTTATGTGCTTTGCTATGCATAACTCCCTTCAATCATGGCTTCACGACCCTCCTCGAGGACCGTAGGACATAAAAAGCTTGCTACTTATGGGTCATCGTCGCGCAAAAAGCACTCGAATCTCGCCACGAGTCAAGATCCAGACGCATCGTGCCCTTCTCAAAGTCCGACCGCCCGACATGTGACTGATCCCTCGCCTGAAGCAAAGCGATCACATTCAAACCTTGAGAGGAACCCGACGGACTCTAGAGAGAACTCTGGCGGACAGAAAAGTGGGAGGAAGCGGAAGAGAGACCACTCGGCGACTCATGCCGTCAAATCAGGACCGAATCATAGAGAAATTCTAGACAACAAACCCGACGCTACTAATAACGCATCGCAAGGTGCCCCCCAAATCCCTATCCACGCTGATGGCAGAAACATCAAGACGACCGGGAAAGCTATTCCCGGGGCGAATCACAAGCTTTCTCCCTCAGCGCGATCTCGGTCACCACCCAAGGATGGATTGAACGCGCCAGCTGGCGATACACCATATCGAGACCCTCTGACTGCAAGTGTACGAAAGACTCCACCAACGTCTCGACGCCCGCGGTTGATCGATGCTCTCGCGGCGCAACGAGATGCTAGTTTGGGGCCTGGGATGATACGCACCCATGCCCATGACCAATCAGGCGACGAAACCGGCTCGCCTCTGCCACGGAGGACTACATCAGGCCAAGATCTACGTTCGCGCGCGGCTGATCGTCGTGGAGCAACACCGACGAGCAGTAAAATAAAGCTCACATATAGCCAATCCAGAAGCGCACTTGGCGAATCGCGAGTAATAGACGATCCCGATCCACTGGAACCCGAGGCCGGAAATGACACAGGCTTCACGGAGACCCAGACGCTTTCAAGTCCTGCCAAAGACACGCTTGCAGACGAGACCGCAGAAGACGATGACAACGTCCAACCCGCGATCAAAAGCGTCCATGAGCTGCGCCGCTCTGGCGCAAACAATCGATTTGCCGATGAGATGGATGATCTTCTCACCAGGATTGGCACCCCGGGTGCTGGCTCGCTGACGATGAGGAGGAACGCGCTCTTCGAACTGGCCCAAAGCCTCCCGAGAGTGAGCTTCGCCGGGCAATTCCGCGATCACGCGTCTCGTGATAGAGTCGCTAGGGGAATCAATATGGAGGAGGATGTGGTCAGCGGGTTTGCCCTCGCAGCGGCACTCGTCATATTCTTCAAGTCAGGCCCTGCGCCTCATCTGGTCCGCCAACTTTCCCAGGAAGGACTTTGTCAGCTATTAGTGCGCATGCTACGGGTGAGCGAGGACATCGACTCCGTAGCGACGCAAAGGGCAATGAACCTGCCACGGACGACCAAAGCATCGGTACATAACGTGAAAAGCATATTGATGCGCATGCCAATCTGGCATGGATTGGAGCTCAACCGCCTTTCTCCGCGCTCTCTTGGACTGCAGCTGCTGGAGACAGTTGCTCGGTGTGCGGATGAGCAACTTCTTGAGCATGTGGCAGTGGACTTGATAAAGGACCTGGTCTCTGTGGCTGCCAATAGCGCGGAAGCGGGTGTCACGTCAAACACGGTGGACTACGCCCTCGCAGTGTTTGCACTCGAAGTGCTGTCTAGTGCAGGAGTCACGACGGGATCGGATAGCCAAGGCCTGTCCATGGCGCAACTCCCACGGAGCATAGCCATGTTTCTCGGAAACGCCATGCAGCGGTGGCCGTGCGACCGTGGCGATCTGGAGGCGGCAACTCTCAAGCTGGCCATCAACACTACAAACACGGAAAAGGGGGCTGCAGCATTCGCCGACGCCGACCTTTTATCGCTTCTGGCTGATCGCATTGGAAGAGGATACGGCATGGTGCAAAGAGCCATCGGCAGCGGCCCGCTGGAGGGTGACTTGTACGACGAACTTGTCCTGCTGCTCGGAGTCATGATCAACATTGTGGAGCACAGCCCGCCAGCTCGCACGTCAGTGAGAGACGAGGCCCTGGACGAACTGGTGACTCTTTGGCGCGGAAATCGCCAGACTGTGAGCGAGGTGCGTAGGTCATGTGGTGACTTTCCGGCACCATTGCCCCCCACGACGTCTATCTGCCTGGCATGCTGACATACTTGCGCACACTTGTAAAGGCGGACTCTGTGGACAAATCAAAGGTTAGCGTTTCCCTCGGCTACTTGGCGGTACTGCTTGGCTATCTATGCCTGACGACGCGAGGAAGAGAGCGAATCAAGGCCCAGTTCGACAATGGTGATGGCATTCGGACCTTGGTTGGGTCCATCCGGGACTTTGTCGCCATGTACAAGACAGTCGACAGCAAGGTTCATGAGTTAGAGGCTCTGGTCACCGAACTCCGCAGTCACGATGCGCGGGTTAGATGAGGGGCGATGCCGATGGACCGCGAGTTGAAACTGGGCGTGTGGGGCGAATGGGAGAAGCGACCGCTGGCAACAGCACATGACGAATGCGATAATGCGTCATGAGCGAGGACATGTTGGTTAAATGGCCGTGATGAAGGCTTCTTTTGCAAAGTAACTGGCAACTATGTAGATATGGACTGGGCTGGGCCCGTGGTGTTTGAATATAACTTGAAGGAAGGGACGGAAGGAACTCAACTGACCGTTCCAACACCCCAGTAGCTACCTAGGTTAATTCTATGGAGGTTTCAAAGTCACGATGAGGGACGTGGGTCGCTGACGTCAGTTATTTGTGGGAGAACAGCCATGGTTGGGCCACTCCCCCACCACAGGTGCTAACCGTTGGCGTTGACCAAAGGAAAAAGTAAGCCAGCGACTCCGGAGCACCTTACCTAACATGGTCTCGGTTCGCACCTCCTGGAGCCTAGACTACCTAGTGAATGGCGAGCAATCCCACAAACACCAGCCGAGCCTCTCTACAGCTGTGCTTGAACCAACTCAAGACTCTGGCTGTCGAATACTTCATCTTTCTGCTGTCGAGTCAAACCCTAGTCATTCGCGTGGCAAGCTGCGCGCGTCTCAACTCAACAGAGATATCGCATCAGATCATCGGCGCCGCCAAGTCGAAGCATTCCGTCTACTCGTCTCGATACCGTCCGCCCGTCCCTCGGCATCTGTCCCCCGATGCCTTCACCTAAGCAAAGGAAAATAGCCATTGTTGGCAGTCGATCCGTCGGTGAGTAAGCTCGGAGCTCAGCGAGGGCTCTCGCTGCCGATACGTCCGTGGCTGTTAATGACCGAACACAACCCAAAGGCAAATCTTCGCTCGCGGTACAGTTTGTTGATGGACACTTTGTCGATAGCTATTACCCCACCATTGAGAACACCTTTAGCAAGACAATCCGGTTCAAGGGACAAGACTTTGCAACCGAGATTGTCGATACGGCGGGGCAGGACGAGTACAGCATTCTCAACTCGAAACATTTCATCGGCATTCACGGATATATGCTGGTTTACTCTGTTTCTTCCTTGCCGTCTTTTGAAATGGTGCAAGTCATCCGAGAAAAGATACTCAACCACTTGGTAAGTCCCGGCTGGTGCTGTCTTTGGAGGCTCCCATTGCTGCGCTGCTGACAACGTGCTGTGCAAAGGGAACCGAGTCGGTACCCATTGTCATTGTGGGCAACAAGAGCGACTTGCGGCCGGAGCAACGTCAAGTCAGTCCAGAGGAGGGCAAGAAGTTGTCGGGAAAGTTCCAATGCGGCTGGACAGAGGCTAGTGCGCGTTACAATGAAAATGTTGCGCGGGCGTTTGAGCTACTGGTTGCGCAGATTGAAACATCACAGAACCCAGGGGAGGCGCCGGAGAAGAGCAATTGCTCCGTCATGTGATGCATATATGGGCAAAGTGACAGCTATGGCAGGTGGGGGTTGTCAGAGCTGCGGGCAGCTTGGCTTCAATTACAAGTGAATAGATATATATACTCGTTACTCCCATGCCTTTAAACCGGTGGTGCACATGAACGTAAGGAGGCCTAATATTGCGGAACCCTTAGTATTTCTCATATACTAAGTAGTTAGGCGTAATTTATCTGATTTAAATTTACTAGCCGGAAAGGGAGAAGAAGACCTAGTGCTAACTACTAGACCGAATAAGGTAAAGGTATCTTATTATGCGGGTTTCTTATGTTAAAACTAGCTAAAGAAGAAGAAAGAAAGAAAGTAAAGGAGTTAAGGGAAGGAGGAGGAAAGACCTTATTTTATACCTTTTTAAAGCTATTAAAAGGCTTTCCTTTTATATGCTTTTATATACTTTTATATATTAATCTATAACTTATACTTTATATAACTTATAAGGTTATTAAACTGTTTCTTAAGCTAATAAAAATAGCTTATACTATCTTTATTACTAGTTATAAGTAATATACGCTTTATTACTTATAATTAGCTTATAAGACTAAATATCCTTATCTTAAAACCTTTTATAAGATTTTATCTTTTTTTAAAGAGAGGCCTTTTATCTTTAACTATTAAGCTATATTGTCTTTCTTTATAATTACCAGTATTTACTTTAATAGTTATAACTTATAACTAGCGGTATTTACTTTATTAATTACTCCTTTATATTAAGCGGTATTTACTTTACTAAATATTAATACCTCTTAATACTTAAGATTACTAATAAAATAAGGTTTTTATTATATATTCCCCTTTTTAAGGTCTTTTTAAACTTAGAAAGATAAACATTCCCTTTTTATAGGTTATTTTTAACTTATAAAAGACTATTTAATATATTTAAAGAAATCCTACTTTAAAAAAAGTAACTATAGGAATTCTTTAAAGAAAATCCTAATTTTTTATCTTTATAAATCTTTTTTAAAGAAAAATCTTATTTAGATTTCCTTTTACTCTTAATATTTAAGATAGTAAAGAAATCCTAGCTTAAAGAAGCTAATACTTCCTCTTAAGGGTTTTATCGATTAAAATCCTTAACTTTTCTTAAAGTATTTCTTAACTGCTTTATAAGTTCTTAAGTATTATCCGAACTAGGATAATCTTTTTACTTTACTAAATAAAAGTATTCTTAATTTTCTATTTTCTTAGCGAATATAGTTTTTACTATATATTTGCTTTCTTCGACTTTTTTTAAATCTAGCTTTCTTACTACCTTAGCTTCTTATAAAGTCGGTTTTAATAAAGATATATAAAAAATAAGGTATATAAGTAAACTAGTTAAAAGTTCTAACTTATAATTAACTTTTCCTATTTTCTTTATAATTTTAAAAGGTCCTATCTTTTTATAATCTAAAGACTTATTAGGTCTATTAGTCTTAAGATTTATTATTAAAAGATATACTTTATTACCTTTAGATAAAGAAGGTTTTAAAGACTATTTCTTATTATAATAATATAATATCTTCTTAGTAATATATTTTAATTTTAATTTTATAAATCCGTATAAGCTAATTAACTATTTAGAGTTTAATATAGCTTTTTCGGCTATAACTTCTTTTAATAAAGAAGACCTATAAGCTTTAAGAGTAAAACTATAATTTACGAATACCGGAGTATTCTTAATAAGCTTAAAATAAGAGGTATTATACGCTAACTATACTATAAGCAATTTAAAAAGCTAATTATCCTACTAATAATTTATATAGCTTTTAAGATATTGCTTAAGGGTTTAATTTAATCGTTTTATTATTCCGTCTATAATAAGGTAAAAAGCAGTAGATAATTTATGCTTTATACTTAAGGCTTACGTTAAGCCTTATTAGAAATTCGAAAGAAATTTCTAATCCTTATCCGAAATAATCGAACTTA
>JAPEBW010002107.1:0-15259 GCA_027405785.1 Ophiocordyceps robertsii
CACGATGCGTCAGCGCTCTTGCTGCTGCCCATGATGCCCGACTTCAAGATTGGCCAGACGATCCAGCTCAGCGATGGCCGCAGGGGCATCGTCCGCTTCGCCGGCCAAACCCACTTCTCGGTGGGAGAATGGGTCGGCGTCGAGCTCGAGGAAAAGACGGGCAAAAACGACGGCAGCGTCCAGGGACAGCGCTACTTTGACTGTCCCATGGAATACGGCATGTTTGTCAAGCCCGTCATGGTCACCATCCTGTCGCAACCCTCGTCGGCGAGGCCCCCGACCGCCCGGAAGCCTGTCCGCCCCAGCAGCTTCCATCCCGGCATGACGAGGCCCGCGCCCGGCGGAGACGTCGCCTTGACCAAACGAATGAGCATGAACGCGCCGAGCCCGAGTCCGGGACCTAAGACGTCCCGACGCGCAAGTCTCGTGAAAGTAGGCGATGCCCATCTTTGACCCTCTACTCACCACCATCTCGACGCGCTGACCGGCCATCAAGTCTCCCGTCAAGTCTCCCACCAAGCAGCTTCTCAGCGGCCCGCCCAGCTCTTCTGCCTCGCGCACAGGCACGCCGTCGAATGCTCGCGCCACTCCCGCGGCCACCAAGGCCCGGCCCCCGGTGGGCGGTCAGCGACTCTCGATGGGCCCTCCAGCCGGACCTGGGACGCGAACCTCGCGACAACCCGCCGCCCCGTCTGCCACATCGAAGCCCGCCGGCGCTCCCGCACGAACGACCGGCACGCGGGCGCCTCTCGGAGGTGCGCGAACATTGTCACGCCCGGGGTCCGGCCGGCGACCCTCTGGCGATTCCCAGGCAGGGCGCGATAGCGGTTCCGCCGACGATGTCATCTCTGGTTCGCCTCCCAAGAGCGATGCCGGGATCCTGTCGCCGCAGCCCACAAGCCCGGTCATGGCTCGAACCAAGAATCTCGAGAAGCTCGCCGATGCAGCCTCGACCGTGACACCCTCGTCCACTGCCTCCAAACGGACAACTGTAGGGGCGTCACGATCGACCGGGAACGCGGCCGCGAACCGTGAAATCGAAGACCTGAAAGCCAAGCTCAAGGTTCTGGAGCGGAAACGAGTCGAAGACCGAGACAAGCTGAAGCAGCTCGAAAAAGTCCAGGGGGAGCGAGACAAGTTTGAGGCCATAATCCAGAAACTGCAGCAAAAGTATCAACCCCAACAACAGGAAAACAGTGACCTCAAGAAGCAGCTCAAAGAAGCGGAAGAGCGGTTCGAGGCCATCGAGGCCATGCAGGCCGAGCACGACTCGGCCTTTGAGCTTGCCGCCCTCGACCGAGAAATGGCAGAAGAGACAGCCGAGGTGTTGAAGATGGAGCTCGATACCCTCAAGCAGAAATCGGAGGAGCTTGAGCTGGAGGTCGAGATTCTCCGCGAAGAAAACGCCGAGTACGGCAGGGGCATGTCGCCGGAAGAGCGCGCCAGCACCGGATGGCTGCAAATGGAGCGGACAAACGAACGTCTACGGGAGGCGCTGTTAAGATTACGCGACATGACGCAAGCGCAGGAGGAGGAGCTGCGCGACCAAATCGCGGGCCTGGAAGAAGAACTAAAGGAGTTCAACGCCGTCAAGGAGGACGGCGGGGCGGCCAAGGAGAAGCTCGCGCAATCCGAGGCCGCCGTCGACGACCTCCGCCAGCAGCTCGACGCCGCGCTGGGCGCCGAGGATATGATTGAAGATTTAACGGAACGCAACATGAGCATGTCGGAGCAGATGGAGGAGCTCAAGGCTGTCATTGACGACCTGGAGAACTTGAAGGAGATCAACGACGAGCTCGAGGCGAACCACGTGCAAAACGAGAGGGAGATGCAGGAGGACCTCGACTTCAAGGACAGCGTCATCGCTGAGCAGGCGCGCCGTGCCGCGCAGCAAGAGGAGGCGTTTGAAGACATGGAGTACACGCTGTCGCGATTCCGCGAACTCGTCACGAACCTGCAGGGCGATTTGGAGGACATGCGCGCCTCCCAAGCCGTCACCGAGGGCGAGTCGGAGAAGCTGAATGACCGCTCTCGGGCCATGCTGGACTTGAACATGAAGCTCCAGATGTCGGCCGCCAAGGCGCAGGTCAAGACGATTGAGCTGGAGCTCCGACACCTCGAAGCCCAAGAGGCCGAACAGCACCTCGGCATTGTCAAGCTGTTCCTGCCCGACAGCTACCGAGAAGACCAGAACTCGGTCCTGTCTCTGCTGAGGTTCCGCAGGGTAGCCTTCAAGTCGAACCTCCTCAACGGCTTCATCAGGGAACGCGTCAACGGACAGGCGCACCCTGGCCAAGAGGACGACGTCTTTGCTGGATGCGACGCCGTCGACAAGCTGGTATGGGTATCGGCCATGTGCGACCGGTTCGTCAACGACATCAGCCACTGCTCTCTGGAGCAATTCTCCAAGTACCACAACGCCCTGGCGGAGCTCGAGCCGGTCGAGCGCGCCATGAATGCGTGGATTGACGGGCTGCGGCGGGACGATCTCAAGGAGAAGAAGTGTGCCGACGAGCTGCACCGCACCGTCGCGCTTCTCTCCCACCTTGCAGAGGTGCACATCTCGCCCGGTCTCTCCGGCTTTGCGGACGAGGTTCACATGAAGTCGCTCGTCATCCAGAGCCACCTGGAGTCGGCGGCCGTCGCGTTCAACACGACGAGGACCATGGTGCAGCGTGCGCTTCCGCCAGAGAGCGAAGGCAACGGCGAGGACATGGCGCAGAACCTGGCCAAGGCATTCGACCTCGCCATCTCGCAGACCAGGGGCACCAAGGTCATCGCCGGCAAGACGGTGCGTGCCCTGGAGGAGCTCAGGACCCGATCCCTGTCTCTCGTGCCGGACACAATGGATGCATTCGAACAGTGCGAGGCGGGCAGCCAGGAGATGGCAGAGCTGGCCCGCAGGATCGGGGGTGGCATCCATGGCCTCTTGACACAGGACGAGGGGCGGACCGAGCCATTCACCTTGGGAGAGGTGCAGAGTGCGATTCGCCAGGCCCTCTCGGAGGCGGGCGTCGGGGCGGGCGACTTGGACCCCCTCTCGGTCTACATGTCGAAGCTCCGCGCCGTCAACGGCCAGATCGCAGACCTGGCGGCGCTGGCGGCCGACCTGGACCAGACACAGGAGTTCGAGGCCAGCCCCCAGCCCTGGCTCCTCCGGTCGCAGGAACTCAAGGCCCTCAAGACGGTGCCGGTGGACGCGGAGGAGGAGCTGCGGCGTCTCAAGGAAGAGCACAACGAGGCCCGTCGCACCATTGCCCAGAGAGACGAGCACCTCAGCACCGCCGTGCTCAAGATCGACACGCTCGAGTCCCGGATGCGGGATGCGCAAGCTAACATTGAGCGCATCTCCCACCTGCAGAAGCAGCTCGAGGCGGCGGGAGAGCAGGCCGGCAGCCTCAAGGAGGACATTGAGAAGCAAGACCGGGAGCTCAAGAGCCTCGAGGCGGAGCGCGACAAGTGGAAGAAGATTGCCAGCGACAGCCGGGCGTATGCCGACGGCGCCGACGCCGCGGGCATGAAGGCCGGCCAGGAGCGGGCGGTGGCGACGGCGCGGGAGATGGAGGCGCTCAAGAAGGACATTGAGAGCCTGCAGTCGGCGGTGCGGTACCTGCGCGAGGACAACCGGCGCGCGCGCGTCAGCGAGCAGCAGAGGCACGACTGGCTGGCCGAGCCGCTCAAGGGCCAGACGAGCGTCGCGGAGCAGCGCAAGGGCCTCGTCGTGGCCGAGGCCAAGGACGTGCTGGGCGAGCTGGTCAAGATGGCGTCGTCGGCCACCGTCTTTGACCTGGCCGCCCTGCCCAAGGACAAGCTCGCGTGGCGGCCGGCGCGGTCGACGCCGCAGTACCACGCGGCGCGGCAGATGGAGGACTACGCGGCATGGACGGCCTGGCAGGAGTCGGTGTGCAAGAAGTCGGCCCTGCTGCGACGGGGCGGGGAGCACCACAACCGAGCCCGGGCGGCGCGCAACCCGGCGGCGCGGCTGCAGATCTGGCTGCCCGGGGCCGACGGCAAGGCCATGGCCGGCACGGGTCTCGGCGGCGACGGCGTGCAGGTTGTGGGATCGCGAGAGTGGGAGGCGCTGCGGGGGGATCATCGGGTCGCGGCAGCATAAAGGGGCACCGCGAGACGAGGGGGGAACGGGGTCTTGGGGGCGGCATGACTGCGTGTTGGCCCTTGGTAGATGGCCTCGCTGGGCTCGCGCTGACCATGCACATTTTTCCTTTTTGCATTCGACCACCATGCCGCTGCTGGTGTACGTTTTACGATGTTTGTGGGCTGGCAACTGAAGGGTTCTGGTCTCGTCGCCGTCGGCAGCCGCAGCAGGTGAGCTGAGCAGCCTGATTCGAGTAAAGAAAGCCCTGTCTAAGCCCCTGGCCCTACTCGCCTCTCGGCGCGACTGTCAGGCGATGCAGCGCCGCGTCCAAGATGGGTCCCTTTCCCGCTCACGCCCTCGCCTTGCCCCTTTTATCCTTCTTCTTCTTGGCGGCAGCGCCGTCGTCGACCTGCTGCTGCTGGCCGGCCATGAGGGCAGCCATGGGGTCGGCGCCGGCCTGCATCTCCCTCATCATGTCCTTGAGGAGATTCTCCGAGACGCCGCCGCCGGTCATGGCGGGGCTGAGGTAGGGCAGCAGGTCGCCCATCTTCCAGCCGCGCGGGACGGCGGGTCGCGGGTAGGGCTGGCCTTCGGGGGGCTGGAGCTGGGAGCCGACGCGGACGCGCAGGCCGGGGCTGTCGTCGGTGGTTGGGTTGGAGGCGAGGTGGTGGGCGACGAGCAGGTACAGGTGGTGCTTGTTGGCGACGGCGGGGAGGCCGGGAGCCGGGCGGCGGGCCTTGAGGCCGACCTTGACGCGGCCCGGGTTGGCCCAGTCCTTGGGATGGACCCTGTCCGGCTCCAGCAGGGTCTGCAGGCGCAGACGCGAGCAGGCGTTTGCGATGTCGCGAGCCAGCGGGTTGCGCACCGCCAGGCGAGCGCTCACGCGACGGCCCTCGGCCCGGGAGCGCGTGGCGTCGAAGTAGACGGGGTACAGGGTCTGGAAGCCCTTGTAGGCGGCGTGGTCGGCGTCGGACACGCGCGTGGGCGGCGGGGGAGCAGCGGGCGTCGTCGAGGGCTGAGTGCCGCCGGCCTTGTCCCCGGCGGGGATGCGGCGCATGATGTCGGCGTCGGCAAAGTCGTCAATGTCGCCCTCCTCCGGGTCCGACGAGGCCGCGTCCGGGTCGCTGTCCGACACCTCCTCGACGCGCGGGTGGGACATTTTGTGCTTTTTTTTTTGCTGGCCGAGCTCTCTCTCCCCGCTGCGGGAAACGTCGTCGTCGAGGGCGCCCCGGCTCCGTCACCGACGGGGTGGCGCTGGTCGAGGCCGCGAGGGGTGGCGATGTCGGTTGAGGGCGCGGAGACGGTGGCGGCGGGTGAGGGGGAGCGAGCGGAGGAAGCTCCTTTGGATTTTTCGACGAGGGCCGAGGTCTAAAGTCGAGGTGTGGTGGGTGTGAGAGTGGTCGGTGAGCGAGGCGGGCTCTCTCGATCGCTTACATAATGTGGGGGCGATCCGCGCTTGTACTGTACACCGAGATATCTACCTGTGTACTCTGTACATACTATCACGGGTTTCCCGCCCAATGGTGATGATACAAGGAGTAGGAACATCTACCAGACGTCCCGAAACAGTGTCAGGGCTTGCCAGCAGTTCTGCAACGCTTTGTTCACATTACTGTTAAAGATGAAGATGGCAACAGAAACCCCCCCGGGCGCCAAGGCAGGTGTTGGGTGGCTCCTCCACACGGAGGGATAAGAGGCACCAGCCGCCCCTCCACTAGGTATGTACTTAGGGAGGACCACAACAGGGAGGAGGCAATGCACACATATACATCATATATCACACTTTCCATGGCCATCAGTCAGGAGGGGTCGAGCCCGTAAGGATACGTTCGTTACCTGGTCAACAGCCAGGCAATATACACGTACATATACATTATATATCACACTTTCCATGGCCATTAGTCGGGTTATATATTAACCAGGGACGGATCGAGCCCGTAGAGATACATATATCCGTCACCTGGGCAACAGCCAGGCAATATGTAAGTCGGAGGGATTGAGCCTATAAAGATACGTTCGTCACCTAGTCGACAGTCAGGCAATACACATATATACATCATATATCACACTTTCCATGGCCATCAGTTGAGTTGTATGCTGGCCAGGGAGGGATTGAGTCCGTAAAGATACGTTACCTGGTCAACAGCGTGGTGCACGCGCTTACATAATTGACGTGGACTCGCAGGGATGCCGTGACTGTTTGTTTACTTTGTCCCTTCCAGGAACCACGGGCTGAGCCAGTTAAAAAGTGGAACGCTCCAATGCAATCTTGACCATTCCAAATCCATCTTCTCCATCATTGCCCAACCATCACTTCTTCAACAGCTTGTGCTGTCCGGGGTACTGATCATCGCCATGGCCGAATCCCAGAGGATGCGGGAGCTTGAGAGGCTCCTGGAGCAGGCAGAACTGAGAGCTCAAGAAGCAGAGAGAGGGCGCCAAGAAGCAGAGAGAGGGCGCCAAGAAGACCGGGCGCAGACTCAACCCACAACGCTCAGCGAATACCTCACGGCCTGCCACGACTCCCTCTTTTCCAAGTTCAGGATCGAGCCGGATCCGTCCCTCCAGTCAAAGGGCTCCATCACCAGTCCGCGCCACAAGTGGTGCCCGACATCCCTCGAGCCATGGTCCGGCTTCCTCGACGGGCAGCGTCGCATCTTTGGCCTGCTCTTCGACATGTATCCCGCAACCACAGGCGCCTTTGAGAGCCAGGCCGTCCTCGCCGGCATTGGCAGCAGGCTCTCGAAGCGGACCATTGCCGATGAGAAGGGACTCGAGCACTTTCTGCACATCACCGTCGAGGATCCAGTCCGCGAGATCATCGATCAGCTTAAGCACATCGACGAGGCTAAGAGGGCCTTCCGACTCGGCGACGGCATCGTCTTTGAGAATCACCCTCATGCCATTAGCGAGATGGCCGAAGAGGTCCTGCTACTCGAGAATGAGGTGCTGTCGATGCCGCCGTCGACGCCTGGCCAAAGCTTCGACATCAACCAGCTGCGCCCGGACCAGATCTGCGTCTATCGCTCCGATGACTCGGCCACGGCAAGACGCACCATAGCCTACGTCTCAGAGTATAAGCCCCCCCACAAGCTTACGGCGCCGTACCTTCGCCTTGCTCTCCGCGGGTCCATGAACATATACGCCGACGTCGTTAACCGAAAGACGATTCCCATTAAAGAGAATGCCGACGAGTATGCCCAATACTCGGCCGAGAAGTTGACGGCGTCGGCCATCACACAGACCTACCACTATATGATCGAGGGCGGGCTCGAGTACGGGCTATTGACGACAGGCGAAATGATTGTCTTTCTTAAGATCGATTGGGCCGAGCCTGGCACTTTACTATACCACCTGGCAGAGCCTCGCGCCGAGACGATTGCCCATCCCGACTACTCTGGTCTATGCTCCGCCGTGGGCCAGTACCTGGCCTTTAGTCTCATGGCCCTCGGCTCCTCGGTCCATAGGCAAGAGGAGCGCCAACGGGCCAGGGCCTCGCTCAAAACGTGGTTGCAGGATTTCGAGTCGACGCTACGGTCGCTTCCCGAGGGTCCATGTCTCACGTCTGACCTGACCTTTACCACGCCCGTGGATTACGCGGGCATCGACCGATCACCCTATGTCCTCCGAGGCGGACCGAAGCCGATTCCAGACGGGCCTGCGGGGGAACAGGTCGTCAGAGGTCCGAGGGAGCCGCCCGATGACGACTCGGGCCCGGGATTTCCGGACACGCCAAGCCCCAAGGAGCGACGGTCGTCTGGCGGAACTCGACGCAGTCGACGGATCCAGGCCCAACGCTCACGGGGCGGTGCCAGTGGTCAGGGGAGCGCTGAGCAAGGAGCAGAGGAACAAGAAAGCACCGAACCGCAGTACTGCACCCAAAAGTGCCTCTTGGGACTCGTCAGGGGCGGTCTTCTCGACAAAGCATGTCCCAACGTTGCTCTTCACATGAGACTGGGCAGCCAGCCCAGGAAGAAGCATCTCCCAACACGTCATGCTCTCGATCACGCCCAGTTCCGCGATATGCTGTGGAAGCAGCTGCGGCACTCGTTGGACGACGGAATCACGCCCTTGCCGCAGGGAGGCGCGCGCGGTGTCCTGTTCAGGGTGACGCTGCTCGCATACGGCTATACCTTTGTCGCCAAGGGCACCGTGCGCGTCTTCATCAAGTGTCTCGAGCACGAGGCGGCCGTCTACGAGCGCCTGCAGGCGTTGCAGGGCGTACATGTGCCCGTGTTCCTGGGTGCCATCGACCTACGATCCATGGATAAAATATACTACTTCGACCACCGCGTCTACATTATCCACATGACGTTCATGTCGTGGGGAGGGCACGGCATCCGCCTCGCCGACCTGACAGATGCGGCGGAGCGGCACCTTACGGAAACGGCTCTGCAGTCGCTGCGCGCGATGCACGCAGCGGGGGTGGTGCACCGGGACGTACGGGTGGCGAACATGCTGTCGAACGCCGAGACCAACGGCGTCATGATGATTGACTTTGAGCGCGCCGTGATGCGGGAGCCGCCCCGACGCCCGCTGGCGCACGTGGTGCCGAGCAAGCGGAATTGGAAGCCGGAGCCGACGGGTGCGGATGCCGGCAACAAGTCGAGCAAGCGGCCTCTGGTCAGGACTGTCGCTGCCGTCACTGCCAGCGAGGTTTACCAAGTGAAGATGATGTTCCAGAATCGCTATTCCGATTAGCCGCAACTTGGTGTTTTCAGGTTCTTATCGACAAGCAAGCGGGAAAGGGCTGAGCGTTTGATGGCGTGTTTCGCATCGAAATTGAAAATAGTTCTCAAGTCGTCTGGGACGGCTGTGAGAAACGGAGACGTGATTGAGGAGCGGACTCGAGTGGGCCTGCGATAACTTGCCTAATAGCAACGTTGTATGTATATACGAATACAGAATGTACCTACGGAGTATAGCCACATGGATCACAAGGACCCGGCGCGATACAGGCCCCACTATGATGTCAAAATATACGAATAGAATCCTTACTATAGGCCTCCCCCCAGGTGTGCCCGCAAGCACGCGCGTGGGCCGCTGACTCAGAAAGGCCCTCAACGTGATCCACGTGGGGCGTACCCAGGTCACGAGCCCCACAGTACGTAGCTACATTATGAATAGATTCCCTTTCTGTGCATCGAGCTACTCTCGAAAGTCGGCTCCATCACATGGCGATTTGCGGCTCGTCGTCCACTCGTCTCCCGCCCATCGAGACGGCCAGCCATGTTCGTCTAGTGAACTCGCGCGCCCAAATCATCAAGCCCGGCAGAGGGCCGCGAGGAAGGAAGAAGAAGGGCAGCCGGGCCTCGAATGAGAAGCACGGCAACCCCCTGCCTAATGTCGTGTCGTATTCCTTGCCCGGCACACAGACGCCGTGGACACATGTCGCTGGATATCCCATGAAGACCCCCAAAACGCCGCGGTGAATGCTGAAAAGGGAGAACAAAGACCTCGTCAACCAGTTTCGCCTGTACCAGATGCATGTATATCGCCGCGTCCTCAATTGGCGCGGATGTGAACGTTCTTGAATCTTGTCCCGGGAGGATGAGCGTCCTCGGCGAATTTGCAAAACGGGTGGCAGCACATGCCGTCCTTGATGCTGGGGCACTGCCGGCGAGCAAGGGAAAGGTCAGATCAGAGCCAAGTTCGCCTTCGCAGCCAGGCCGAGAGACACTTACGTGGTGGCCGTAAATGCAGTCCTCTTGCACGCAATCCTGGCCGTTTGTGCATGGGTTCTGCCTCGCCAGGACGGATATCGCGTTAATCTCGTCAGCGCTCGGCTTGTAATTATGAAAAAAGTGGCACGCGTCGCCCTTTGTGCAGGGACCGCGCAAAAAGTGGTTGTTGCACAGCTTCTCCTTGTCCTTGCGCTTCTTGATGTATTCCAGGGCCTGCAAGCTGACCGTGATGGGCTCGTCCAGCCCGCGAGGACCCGGGTTCCAATCCGGCTGCTGAGGCGGAACCTGCTGATACTGTATCTTTGACCGCGCCGCCGCCGCCGCAAAGGGCCTGGGCGGGACGGGGACCGCAGACTGCGGAGGCGGGCTGCCGCTCGAGATGGCGTGGGCGTAAGACATGGTCGCCGAGGCGGCCGGCGTGTGGGAAGAATCGACGCTCGTGGTTGGGCTTGCCGTGCCCTGATGGCCACTATTCCCCGCCGACGAGGCGGGCGCCGTGTGATGGCTGGGAACGGGCTCAGTACGGAACAAGTCTCTGCCAATGTCGAGGACGTGGACTCCGGTGGCGACGAGCTCCTTGGCCGTGGGAGCGCCCTCGATGACGGCAATGCATTGCCGCGTGTTGTCGTCGGCGAGCATCTCCTCCAAGAACGGGGCGTATGCGGCATCGTGTGAGATGCCTAACAAAACGTGTCTGCAGTTGTAATTTCGCAGGTGCCACCTTGTAAGATCTGGGCGAGTTTAGCGAACATGGTCCTTCTGTCGCCCGTGCCGGCGAGCGTGTGGACACACCTTTAAGCTTTGAACTTGCCGCGTCCTTGTCGTGGCCAACGTCGACAAAGTCAAAGGATGCGCGGGCCTGACTGAAGCCGGCGGCAAAGTCCCTCACGTCGGCGAGCACGTCCAGGCGCGCCTCGCGACCAAGAGCCTTGGCCAGGCTGCCGAGATCCACGACAACCTTGGCCACGATGTCGACATTGCCCGAGCGGTCATGGCAGTGCTCGGCGATGGCGGACAGCAGAGCCTGAGCGGCCCTCTTTCCGCCCTCGGCGCCCTGCTGCATCCAGCGTTCACGGAACTGCACGTGCCAGCGTCAGCAAAGCCAGGTCGAGAGGCGGCGCGGAGGGAAGAGAGGAAAGAGAGGGGGAAGAAGGTAGGCCGCGCACAACCAGGCTGTCGCCGTCGATGACGACCAAAATGTACGAGTTGCGGCTCTGAAAAGGCAGCATCAGCAAGCAAGCCCATGTACGAATAGACGCAGTCACGATGGCGGGCACACACGCAGGCCTGCCAACGCGATGGACTGCAGCACCTTTAATTCTTCAGTTTCCTTGACGAACCATTCGGACCGCGCCTCGCTCGTCTGCAGGCGCTGCTGAAGGTCGCGCCGAGAATTCGTGGCATCGGCAAGGTCGAGCTTGCAGAGCTGCAGCTCGTCGACGAGCTTTGTGTTCTGGAGGTGGAGGCTGCTCTCGACGCGGTCGCAGTAGACGAGCAGATCCTGTGCCAAGCAAGCGTCAGTCAGCCAGCCGAGGCAGAGACGGAAGACGCGACAGACTCGGATCAAGTTCTCGTTGGAGTCCCGGTGCCGCTGCAGCTCCTGGAAGCGCTGCACAAAGTCGACTATGCTATGCCCTGGCTGGGCCATGGTCAGGTTTCGTTTCGTTGATCCGACGGTGCGTTTCGCCTGCCCCCGTCTTTAATTTTTCTCTCGCGCCCTAGCCAGTCGAACCCTAGCAGCCGAACCCTAGTAGTCGAACCCTAGCAGTCGAACCGGCGGGGCACAAAGCACGGTCCAGTCCAGCCCGGTCCGGGGCGATGGCGATGGAGTTGCGGAAAATCGAGGCCCGCGACCAAGAGGCGACGGCGGCAACAGGGTGGGCAGATGCTCTGGCGTGCGTGGATGGGACAGACGGCCCCGGAGTAAGGTGGGTTAGGTAGGTAGGTAAGCAGGCAGGTAGGTAGAGGAAGAGGGGGGGAATGGCAGAGAAAGAGGAAGAGGGAGGGGAAGAAGACGAAGCTCTTAACAGTGCCTGCTCGCCTCGCAGCAACTGGCCCCCGGGCCCCGGCTGTTAACAATAGAGGTCCGTTTACGCCAAGGGTGCTCGCTGCTGGGCTCGTTGCATGCATTGCCCACATACCTGCTCTCAGCGCCTTGGTTTGCATGCTGCACAGTCTTCCCGTAAGGCTTTCCACGCCATTTACCCTCTTTTAATTCCGTCGCTCTGCATTGTGCTAATTGGAATGAAAAGGGGATTGGGTCTGTGTGCGTGCTGCAGATTGTGGGGAGGGAGGGCCGCCTGTCACGCTAGGGGCCGGGCACCCGCCTGGGGGGGGGGCTCGGTACCCGCTGCTAACCTACCTACTACCTGAGTTGCCTACCTGGTAGGTACCTAGGGGCCTATATGGATAGGGCAGTAGGTATCTTGTGCGGCCCAATCATGGCTTGCAGCCTCGGAGACAATAGGCGCCCGCCCACCCAATCTACCCAACTACCTACGGATCCCAACCATATGGCGAGCAATCACCGTGATCTGTCTGATCCGAAACCTGGCAGCACACACACCCACACTCACACACGAAAACACCATCCGCATGTAACACCATCCGCACACACGCCCATGGCATTGTACATCCATACACCTATACAACACACACATCATCAACCAAGTCCTCACTCCTCCTGCCTTGGCGCCGCCCCCTCGTCGGCGCCAATCGTCACTCGTCTTCCGCTGCTGCTGCTGCTGCTGCTGCCGCCCCTCGCCACGCCCGTGGCTGGAACTGATTCAGCATCTCCCACACGGTGTCCACGCCGAGGTCCCCCCCAAACTGCCAGCCCGGCGTCGTCGTCGCTGTCCCCGGTGGCGCTGGCGCTGCCGGCCTGCTCACGGCTTGCATGGCCGTGAGGTCGTGGTAGATCAGGTCCGACGTCGGGAACACGGGCGCCATGGCCGCCAGCATCTCTGCCGGCGGCAGGCTCCAGTCTGACGCAGGCCCTGGGCCCGTGCCAAGCGCCGCCATTGACGAGGGAGCGCCCCATGGATGGGGGCTGTGGCTACTGTTGGTGGACGTGGCGCCCGCTGGAACCCGAGCTGCATACGTCGCCGCTTCCGACGTGCTGCCTGCCGCGCTCCGCCACGGACCCTGGCAGCCTACAGCCCTCGTGAGCTTGGCCAGGATGGCCTTGAGCACCCCCCGAGCCGACCTGGCCAAGGGGTTCCGCTCCTGCATGGCCGCCAGCCGCTCAATCGCCCAGTACACCTTTTGCGTGCACCTGTCTCGGAGCTCGGGCTGCTCCAGCGGGAACAGGATCAAGACTGACGAGATCAAGACAATGGCGTCGAAGCTGCCAAAGAACAGGACGAAGCTGCACACCCACCGAGTCAGTCTCTTGTCTGGCCCTGGCCGCCGATAGAAGGCTCACCTCCTCCACGCCTCGGGTGGAGCGCCCTCGAAAAAC
Source organism: Ophiocordyceps robertsii (assembly GCA_027405785.1). Lineage (NCBI taxonomy): Eukaryota > Fungi > Ascomycota > Sordariomycetes > Hypocreales > Ophiocordycipitaceae > Ophiocordyceps > Ophiocordyceps robertsii. The sequence continues at coordinate 13,241 of JAPEBW010002107.1, forward strand.
ATGCGCTGCAGCTCGAGAAGCTCAAGGCTCGCCCTCATGGCCGCCGCCCTGCTCTCCCGCCGATGGAAGACGTACGGCCGATGCAGGGCCATGAGGCTAAACTCGTGTAACTGTGCAAAGTAGAGCCTCGTCTGTGGTACCCAAAAGGTGTCTGGAGAGCTGTCCCAGCGCCAGTCGGGGTCCTTGACGCGAAACGAGGCCGGCTTCTTCTTGTCAAGCTCCAGTATCTTCTCATGGAGCTGGTCCACCCTGGAGAAGCTGTCCGGGCTCGGCCCATCGTGATCCAAGTTCAACATCTCTCGCAGCGGCTCCGACAGTGCTTGCAGCCAGAGCGCGCGCGTCACGGGCGTCGGCGGATCCCGGTCGTCGTGCCTCGGGACAATGGGCCCAAGCCCGCCGCCTGGACTGGGCAGATAGTCGACGGGGGTGGACGGCATGCGCTGTCTCCCATCGACGGTGCCAGGCCGCCCGAGGATAATGGACATGTTGATGTCCCTGGTCCAAGTTAACCTGCTGCCATTGTCACGGCCGAGAACGAGGCTTTCTTGACGCACCAAACCGTCAGCATCATGTACAGCTGTCTCCGCCTCTGAATCAGCCACTGGTTTTCCACGTTTGCCTCGAAGCTGTCGTCGCGGGGCTTCGGGTCAAGCCCATCGCGGTGCATCCCAAGCTCCTGGGCGTCTCGTATGGCGATGCTAATCATGTGCCACTATCAAGGATGCTCGTTAGATGCAACAGGGACCGCGTCTCGCCGAGCGCAAGCACCTACCGACTCGGCCACGTTGGCGGTAAACTTCAAGTACGAGGCCCGCAGAAACTCGGCCTGGACCGTGGTCAGGGACAGGCTCTTCTTGCCCAGCATGGAGACAATGGAAGCGCCCGACTCGCTGTACGCGGACGCCAGCTCCTCAAAGCTCATGCCCTCTGCGTACTTGACGCCGCTCAGCCCCGAGGCCTGGCCGTCGGACACGAGCAGCAGCGCCATGGCCATGACCTGGAACAGCACGGCCGGGAAGACGCGGAGGTCGGGCGACAGGCCCTCGGGGCCCTCGGCGGCGAGGACGCTGGCCGGGAGCCTGTACCACTCGTCGAGCTGGCCGAGGAAGACGTCGGGCTGGACAAAGTCGTACTGCCAGTTGAACTCGGCCAGGAACATGTCGATGAGCTTGGAGGCGTAGGACCGCGCCGGGAGCTGCCTGGCCAGGCCCTTGTACTTTTCCCGCACCGCGAAGCCATGCGGCTTGGGCGCGGGCCTGCAGATGCCGTCGCCGCCCGCCGAGGCGTCGGCCGCCTCGATGCTCTTGAGGAAGGCAATGGTCGAGGGCCCGCCCGTCTGGCCGTAGCCCCACGTCGCCGCCATGGACGACAGCGGCTCCGAGTCTGGGCGGTCCGGCCCGTCGCGGCGGCCCGAGCTCTGGGCCGTGCGCAGCTCGTCTTGGTGCCGAGCCGTCGGCGCCCCGGGCTCGTACCGGCACGACGACGCCCTGTTGCGGGCCCGGCAGTTGGCGCAGGGCAGATTGCGATCGCACTGGCATCGTGTTTGTCAGTCCCGCGTTCCCGACCCTCCCGGGCCCTTCTTTTCACCCTCCCCCCACCCATCCGTGGATTCTTCGCCGTGCCTCGCACGTACCTTTTGTTTTCGCCGGTGGCATTCAATGCACGACACCACCACGCGCCTCCTCTTTCTCACGCCTGCCATCTGCCCAGGCGGCCGAGCCCATGCTGCCGCCGCCGCTGTCGATTCGTCGTCTCCGCCCATGCTTGAGCCGCTAGAAGCCATTCGTGCTCGAGAAGCACGGTGTTAACAAGTCCAAACGTGGCGTTTTGCTCAAGCCCGCACGAGTGCGATGCTGACCACCTGCCCCCCCTCAGAAGCAGGCGGCGGGCTGGTCTGCCGAGACGCTTCTTGATAGGCCCCTTGTTTGCGCCCCCCCCCCCCCCTCCCCGTACAAGGTCATCCGGTCACCTATCTAGACAGGCCGAGCTGGTCGTTCCGATGGCACGGTGGGCAGCTGG
>JAPEBW010002108.1:0-15257 GCA_027405785.1 Ophiocordyceps robertsii
CGACCGGCGGTAATTAGTCCGTAGTACCGGCCTTAACCGGCGGTAATTAGTCCGTAGTACCGGCCCCGACCGGCGGTAATTAGTCTGCGCTTTATCCCCCTATCTTTATGCCGTAGGGCGTAGTATTTAGCTATAGTAGCTTAAAAGGCCTTTATAAAACTAGCTATAAACTAGTTAAGCTAGGCCTTAAATATATAGTTAAGGATAGCGCGGATATCGTTTTAATTATTTAGCTAAAGCGGGTTTCCGCTAGCTATAGCGGCTACTATAGATCTTAAGATAATAGCGAGGTTAGCTAACTTAAAGGCGTTAAGTATTAGCTAGTTATTTTATTAATAAAGATTTCCGGCTATGCCTTAAATAATATATAGGCGGCGGGGGCCTTTAAACTATAAAAGCTAAGCAAAAAGTATAGCTAAGTTACTATAAAACCGGCTATTTAAACTACGCTATAATATAAAGCTAAGAGGTAAGTAGTTTAAGTTAAGTATTAAAAGAAAGTAGTATAAGCTATCCTTTATAGTGCTATAATTTAAGTTAAATCCGTTAACTTAAGCGCGGTTATAAAAAGCGGCGTAGGTTAATATAAAAGCTTTAACTTAAAGGTTTTAGCTCTCGCTTAAAGACTAAAAGCTATAAAAAATAGCCGCCTTATTACTATAAAGCTTAAGCGCCCGCTAATATCCTTTATATTAAAGGTATAAAGGCTTATAAAAAAGTAAGCTAAAAAAGTAGTTACGAAATCGCTAGTCTTAGCTATAAAAAACGTTAAACAATAAAAAGACTTAAAATAAGAGTATAAAGATCGTAAGCTTAAGGTAAAGAAAGTTATATATATAGGAGTACGTAAGGTATAGCGGGCTATAGCTAGCGGTAAAGGGAAATATAGTTATAAAAGGAAAAAAAAAAGAAAAAAAGGCAAGCGGCGGAGAGAATTTAAATAAGTATATTATAAGGCTAAAAAAGTCTTATTACTTAAGGTAAATAGCGGTATATTATTATTAAAATAACTAATTTCTTTAAGCATAATAAGTTATTATTATAAGCTATGCTATAAGAAGAGCTATAGTTATACTATAGTAAATAACTTAAAGTTAGGCTAACATATAGCCGAAGTCGTATAAAGCTTTACTTAAACTTAGCCTAACTTTAACCTAAACTTAACTTAAGTACGGGCTACTTAAGCGACCCCTATAAAGTACGGAGCTACGTAGCTTAAATAAAAATTTCCTCCTTCCCTCTTTAGCTTTAAATAAATAATTATTCGGCTACGTACTACTAAACTAAGTATATATAGGCCCTTAATATATCTAAAGCTCCTTTTAGATAAAGTTATACGACTTAAGAAAAGACTCGCTAACTATAATATAGCGTAAGTAAGAAGCCTACTAAGCATAGGGGGGCTAGGCTTATAAGGCCTAGGAGGGAGGGCTAAGAGAGGCCGATATCTAAACGAGGGTCGAATAAGCGATCCTCTCGCTATAAGTAAGGGCTATTAAAACAAGCTACTAAGTTTAAGCAAGCTAGTAGTAGATCTAATAGCTAATAAGCTAGTTTAAGGCCTTAATATAAATGCTAAAGGAGACGGTAAGGACGTATATATAAGAAAAGGCCGGCTTATTAATCGGTAGTTTAATATTACCTTACGATACGATAGCGGGGGCCGCAATACCCGCAATAAAGAAAGAAGCAATAAAGAAAAAGGACTACTAAAAGCCACTCTTAGCGCTAAGGAAATTTAACGGCTAGCGGCGCTACTTTACGCCTTAAGTATAATATATATAAGAAAAGTGCGAGATCAACTAAGACTTCTTCTTAAGCTTAAAGGAGGTTTTCTACTTAATTTATAACTACTTAGATACGGGGCTATAATAAACTATAGCGACTTACTATAGCACTAGCGTAGATCGAGGTTACGATTAATAGGAATTCCTTAAGTACCTCGATTCGATCTACCTTAATATCGATATTTAATTGCGGGTAGCGGTGGCTATCCGCACGATTAAATAAGGAGAGAACTAAACGTTCGCGGCGTTCCTCCTTAAGTTTAAACAAAGGCTCTTTAAGGCGGGAGGGGGGTCGTAGCTATATAATATATAGATTATATTCTTAAAAGGCGCCTTAGGCCTTCGCCTTAAGGAGGCACTTACGATAGTTAACCTCCTAACCTTAAGCTTCTTAGCGTATACTAATTAAGTAGCGTAAATCGCGGTAAAGCTAAAAAGGGTCTAGTAAACTAAGTAGCCGTTTTAAGGCCGGAAGAAAGCAATAAGGGGGGCAACCTAAGACCGAAAAGACTTAAAAGGTAATACTTTAATAAGTAGAATTAACGCTATAACCTAGCCGGGAGGAGGATAAAGCCGGCCCGATATATAAAGGTATTTCGCTTATAGGGTAATAGGGCATATCGCTTACTTCTATAAAAAGAAGAAAGAAAGAACCTTATAAGTAGCTATAGCTATAACTAAGGAGGTAACTAAAGTAAATTCCGATTTAAGAAAAAAGGAACCTTAGCGTAAAGTTAAGCGTTAAGGGAGAAGGAGAAATAGTAAACGGCTTAAAAGTTAATAAAGAAGTACTTTACGCTAGACTTAGTACTGCTTAAGGTTAGTATTAATAAGAAAAAGGGGCTTAATATACTTATAAATATAAGCTATAACTACTATACTATAATAAGCGAGGGGGTAGTAATAAGGCTATAGATGCCTTTTATAGATAAGACGAGGAGGCTACTATAGCCTTTCTTAAAGGACGCACCGACGCTTTAGATAAAGGGGATTATAGCGTTTAAGATAGAGATTAACGGGCACCTAAAATAGACATTCGCTTATATAGTACCGGAGTTAAGCCACGACGTGTTTTTAAGGAGACCGTAGATAAAGAAAAATAAGGTAATCTACGATATTAAGAGGGATTAAATCCGGTATAAAAAAGCGGGGATTTAGATCGGCCTTTAAGGATTAAAGGAAGCTATAAAAATCGCGAATATTTAAGAGGCGAAGCTAATAAGCGCCTTTATCTTCGCGGCGGAGTGCTAATAGGAAAAGGCTTAAAGGGATAACTAAGGGCAACGACAAGCGCTTAATATAAAAGCAGTTACGATAAAAGACGTAAAGAGGGCCCTTTAGCTAAAGACGCCGGTTAACTTAGCGGACTATATCCCGGCTTAAGCACGATAAGCTTATCTAAACCTTTTCGCACCTACGAAGGCACTTAAGTAACCCCCGTTCCGACTAAGCGTAGACTATAAGATTTATCTTACCTTAAATAAGGATAGTAAGGAGCCGCTACTACTATAAGGGCCCCTTTACGATATATTAAAAGAAGAACTCCTTATCCTTTAAAAGACCTTAAACGAGCTACTAAAGGCGAACCTTATTCGCCTAAATAGTTTATTAGCCGCGGCGTTAGTATTGTTTATAAAGAAGGCTGACGGCTAACTACGCTTTTACTATAACTACTAAGCCTTAAAAATAATTATAAAGAGGGACCGGTATACGCCACTATTAATTATAGAAACGCTAAAGATATTAGTAAAGGCACGTTAGTTTACGAAGCTCGATATCGTTATAGCGTTTTATAAAATTAAAATCGCAAAGGGCTACGAGTTTAAGACAGCCTTTCGAACGAGGTTCGGACTATTTAAATAGTAAGTATGCTTATTTAGCCTTATAAGAACGCCGGCTACCTTTTAACGCTATATTAACTAAGTGCTAAAAGACTACCTCTATAAGTTTATTATAGCGTATATAAATAACGTTTTAATCTACTTATTAAGGTCGCTCCGCGACTATTAAGATAAGGTAGCGAAGGTACTTAAAAAGTTATAAAAGGTAGGCCTTATACTAAACCTATAAAAATACGACTTTATAATAAAAAAAGTAAAGTACTTAGGTTTTATTATATAGGCTAAGGGTAAGGTTTAGTATAACTTAAAAAAGATTTAAGCTATTTAAATATAGTAGGCGCTAAGGAACATAAGGGGCGTTTAGAGCTTTCTTAGGTTTATAAATTACTACTATGCTTTTATCCCGCTTTATACTAAGGCCTTGCAGTACTTAAACGGCCTTTATAAAAAGAACGCGATATTCTTATAAACTAATAAGCACTAAGCCGCGTTTAAGTTTATCTAAAAGGTATTTTATAACGCGCTAGTGCTATAGCTATATAACCTTAAAAGGGAAACGTACTTAAAGGCAAACTGCTCTAAGTATATAATAAGCGGCGTGTTAATATAAGTAAGACTAAATAAGATATAATACTTAGTAGGTTTCTTCTTAAAACGACTTAATATAGCGGAGTATAACTACCCGATTTATAATAAGGAGTTGCTCGCGATTATATAATACTTAAACTTTTAAGGGGTAAAGTTATATAATACGCTAGCGTTTATAGTGCTAACGGATTATAGGAATTTAAAGTACTTTATAATAAAAAGGAAGTTAAATAAGAGGTAAATTAAATAAGCGATAAAGCTTGCCTTATATAACTTTATATTAAAGTACCGCTTAAGGAGGTTAGCGGTAATACTTAATACTTTATCGCGCCGCGATTAAGATAAGCTAAAAGGGGCATCTAATAAGAAGGAAATAAGATATATAGTATAGATAATCCTAGATAGCGCGTAACTAACGGGATATTAAGTCCTTTTTAGCAGCAAGCACGCGAACCTCTTATAACGATTAGTATAAGAAGAGCGTACTATCGCGATAATATAAGAAAGGGAAGAAAACGCGGGGCTAATCGCTTATATAAGTAAGGCGGATAACCCTATACCTTAGGATAAAAGCGGGGCGAATAAAGGCGGAGTTTAGCTAAAACTTAACCTTAACTTAAGCTAAGACGCGCTTAAGGAATAAGCACGACCGGCCCGCGTATTTAACGAATAAGAGATATAAAAGCGGTAGATAGCGATACTATAAAAGGATAAGGAGTAATAAGCAGTATTTTAAGTAATATAGAACGGCGACTAATCGCTTACTTTAAAATAGCAATTAAAGGTTTAAGTAAGTAAGTATATAATTAACGTAAGGGGGCGCCTTTACTTTAAAGACTAACTTTAAGTACTAAGTAAGGCTTAATACTTTTAGGAGGGGGAGGACGAAGAGTTAAACGAGCTTTAAGTATTAATCGCTTAGCGGATATACGACTTAATAGCGGTAGGATACTTAAAGCGCGAGGGGACGCTCGCGATATTAGCTTAAGAGTTCTTTTAACCGGGCTAGTTATTAATAATACGCCGGCTTATCGCGAACTACGGGCTATGCGGTAAAAGGTATATTTAAAGGTAACTTTAAAAAGGGCTTCTTTAACTATTACCGCCCTTTATATAGCTATTTATATACTTAATAATAGACTTTATAGTCGACTTACTATTAATAAGGACTAAGGGCTCTTAAAACCTTTAAGTAATAACAGACCGGCTAATAAAGGCGATAACTTTAAAAGCGATACCGATAATAAAAGTAATAGTATATACTACTAAGTTCTTATAATCTTACTTCCGCTTTTATAAAATGCTAAAATCTATTATCTTAAATTAAGGGACGAACTAAATAAAGCAATTTTAAAAGGAATTTTACTAATAAACTAAGGTTTAAAAGAAACTAAGTTTAGCTTACTACCTATAAACCGATAAGGCGACGGAGCGCGCGAACTAAAAGGTATAAGCATACCTCCGCGTATATATTTGCTATAAGTAGGACGATTAAGGGGTATAGCTACCTTACGCTTAAGCGGCGCTTAATAATCGGGTAGTATTAATAATAGGTATAAGCCCTTTCTTCGCTATATATAAGTACGATATTAAGCCGATTTAGATCGTATAGGAGGAGGGACCGCTTATACTAAACACGGAGAGCGTATAAAGCCTCGTATAAAGAATAAGAAAAGTCGCTAACTTCCTTTAAACGGCGATCGCTATATCGTAAGTAAAGTAAAAGGAGATAGCGAACTAGTCTTATATACCGGCAAAAAGACTTTAAGTAAGTAATAAGTTATAGCTAAATATAAGGAAGTATACTATAGATAGGCCTTATTAAAGGCTCGACTAGCTATACTAAAAGTATACTATAATAAAGGTAGTTAGCCTATATATAGTAAAACTTAATATACTAAAGAGGGTATATAAAAGACTATATATAAAGTTCCTCCGCCGTATAGCGGATAACCCCTTACTTAGCTAAGTAGTTAATAACTATTAGCTACTACTAGTAATCGGGGAAGATAACGAACTAAAGTATATCGTAGAAAAGATTTAATAAGCTTAGTAAAGATAGATTAAAAGGGCGAGGTAACGTTAAGTCTTAGTAAAGTAGTATAAGTACGCTAACTTAACGTAGTAGCTAATTAGCGACTTTTAGGATATAATCGCCTTAAAAGAATTCGAGGAACGGCATAGTAGCGCAATAAAGAATAATAAGGGCGAAGTAAAAGGACGATAGTAAGCTAAGTAAAGGAGTAAGAGATAGGATAAAGGAGCTAGTAAAAAAGAAGACGAAAACTAAGAAAAATAAAAAAGAGTTTCGGGCTACGCTTAGTAAGCGTTAAGACGATTTTAAACGACGGATATAAAGAAGATACGCTATAAACGTATACTAAGTAAGGATAATAACTAAATAGATAATAGATATAAGAAGATATAATAAGATATAAAGTAAATATAGATAGAATATATAAAGAACTAAGACTTAATTTAAGTAAGCTACTAACTACTAACTAATATTAATATATTAACCTTAAATATCTAAGTATATCTAGGCCTAGCGCGCCGTAGTAGCGGCGCGGGCTAACTTTATATACTATAGTAATTATTAGTAATATCCTTTTAGCTAGTATCTATTAAAGATCGGAGAATATATATATAAGTCGGCGCGATAGTCTTTAAACGTCCTTTACGACGTATAGTCCTAAAGCACGTTAGCGGCGGTAACTATAGCGCTAGTATACTAATATTACGTTAGCGTTATATTATATAAGGTCTAAGAATAAGGATATATAAGTAAATAACGCGACCCGGCGTAGGTATAAGTAAAATAGTTATAGGCTTAAAGTAAGGCTTAATTTTAATAAGCGCTATACTAAATATCCGTATTAAGAGACGCTATACGTTTAATATATATAAAGTAAGGGGGGCGCTATATAGTAATGCTATATATTACGCTCCGCCTATTAAGCGATAGCGGCGGGCGCGAAAACTAATATAAAGGCGGCAGCGTATAGTCGCTAGGCGTGCTAAGGGGCGCCGGACGGGTAGACGCCTATAATATAGCGGGAGATAAGGCGCGGGGAGTTATAGTAGATATATTAAGGCGCGGCGCGACGAAGCTATTATAGGAGGGGGCGCGCGCGCGAGAAGATTAATAATTAAAGAAAAAGAAAAAAGAAGAGAGGGAGAGGGAAAAAGAAAGGGTATTTATACCTAAGGACTATAGGCGGCGGGAAAGTAAGGCGTGCCTTAAGCACTAATAATAGCGGTAAGTAAAGGAGATACGTTATACCGCCTTAGCGCTACTTAAGATAATATAGCGGCGTAAATAGGCGAGCGCGTAACGTGTTTAACGCCGTAAGGCGATATTAGTTAAGGGGGTACGTTAACGTATAACTATAAGTATAATAAGGATAACCGCACCGATTAACGTTAAGCGCGAAGCGGGGGGCGGGGCGATAACGTTATATACCCCGGTGCGCGACGGCTTAAAAAGGGGATAATATTATAGGCTATGCTATAAGAAGAGCTATAGTTATACTATAGCGAATAACCTAAAGTCGGGCTAACGTATAGCTAAAGTTATATAGAGCTTTACTTAAACTTAGCCCGACTTTAACCTAAACTTAACTTAAGTACGGGCTGCTTAAGCGACCCTTATAAAGTACGGAGCTATGTAGCTTAAATAAAGATTTCCCCCTTCCCTCTTTAGCTTTAGATAAACAATTATTCGGCCACGTGCTACTAAACTAAGTATATGCAGGCCCTTAATAGTTATAGTTTTTTATAACTTATAGTAGCTTTTAAGTCTTATGCTTAAGCTTAACCGCTTAATTCTCTTAGTTAAAGAGTTTTATATTAAGTTATAAAGGCCGCGCGTTATACTTTTATCCGAATTACTTAAGTAGCTAACTCCTTTTATGCTTTTTTAAAAGCTTTTACGATCTTTTATAAAAAGACCGCTTTTTTATTTACTTATAAGTTATAGCTACTTAACTAGCCTTTTTAAGCTAAAAGGAACTCCTTTCTTAGCTTTCCGCTACTTATTTTTATTATATAGCTTTATAAGATTTATTTTACTTCTTATATATTTAAGTAAAGTATTGTTTTATTTTAAACTAAGCTTAAGCGTATAACTAGCTTATCCGCTAAGTAAAGTTATACTACTAAAACGACTAAATAGATATTAAGGGACCTTTTTATATCTAACTACTATATAAGCTATTTTACTTTAGTAATAACTTTAAATAGCTTAGTGCGTTTTTCTTAAAGCTTTACTAGTTTACTATCCGCGATATAGTAGCCCTTACTAAGCTATAGCTAAACTTAATCGCTAGGCTAAAATTTTAGCAGGCGGTATTTCTTATTATATCTATTTTTTATAGCGGCTTAAGTATAAGTAATAGCTAACCTAGCTTCTTTTTATAAGACCTCTTAGTTTTTTAAGTATAAGTAGTTATTAAGGAACCGGAGGCTATTATTTATTCTTATTCTTATAATAAGCTTACTAAGGGTTATATAAATTACTAAGGAGAAAAGATTATTAAGGCTAAACTAAAAGGCGATAAGTATATTAGTTTAGCGTAAGTTTAAGAAATCGGTAGTAAGGAATTATAGCGCGATTTTTATAGTTTAGTTTTGCCTTTTTAATAAGCCGTTAGTTTAAAGGTGCTAAGCGGTAAATATAAAAAGCTTCGATCCGAAGGCTTGCTATAAGGTCCGCTAAAATACTAAAGTAAACTTTACGTCTTAATTAAAGATTAACCCTTTTAAAATCCTTTAATTAGCGCGGAGTAGCTTAGTATATAATACTTATACTTAGTTTTCTGCTATAAACTAATTATTGCTTAAAATAAGAAGATATATTTTTAAGAATTTATAAGTTATAGTTAAAAAGGTATTAAAAAAGTTCTTTATAAGATCTTTTATAAGGATTATCTAGCTTTAACTACTAAAAGCTTAGTATTAAAGTCTATTACTATTATATAGTATAAAACCGGCGGGCTTTAAATCGGGATAAGCTACCTTAACGTTTTACTTTAGTTAGTTTAGTTATAGTAGTAAGTATTATAGCTATCTACGACCTTATTTATATATCTATTAAGCGATAAGATTAAGAAGCTCTTAAATAAATCCTACTATATATAAGTGCGGCTAGTATAAAAATATCTAGTATAAGCGCTGTCGATAATCTCCTTAGCGTAAGTCTTAAGGATATATAGTCTCCGGCGTCCGTCGTTCTCTATAAAGTATAGTAACCTCTATAACTAAAAGAATAAGAGTTTAAGGATACTATCTTTATTACTAAGCTACGCTATAATCCTTACTTACTATATATCCTTTATATATCCGTCGATTATTTTTTAGCGGAGCGGTAATTCGATTAATACTTCCGTATAAAGAAATACGCGGTTTATTATCTTATGTTCTTAAATACGTTTTAATTCCCTTTCTTAGTTTAGGAATATTAGCTTATTATCTTAGTATAGTAAATATAAGAGAGCGTTTAGCACGACGTTTTTAACGCTTAAGATATAGTATACCTTAAGCGGGGATTAGCTTAAGTATTAAGATATAAGTACTAGCTTATTATTAAATTTTATATTAATAAAGAATAAGGATTTTTAGTATATAATTTTATAGGTACTTATATAGTTAGTAAAGACGACTACTTATAGCGTTTTTATAAATAGTATTATAGTATATAACTTATAGACTGCTTATACTAAACTAGCTACTTTAAGTTCCGTAGGCTAATATTAAGGTTCTCCGCTTTAAAAGGCGCGGCTTAAGTAAATAATAAGCTAGACCTTAGTCTAGGCTAATAGCGTCTTTTTATCTTATTTTATACCTTCTTTTAAGTAAAAAGCTATAGCCGCTACTTTATATTCCTAGGATATATCGATCTAAATAAATAGTTATTTAGCGGGGTTAAAGTAATAAATCGTTTAAAGCTTAGTAAGTTTCTTAGTTAAAATCGCAAAGGCCTTTTCTTTTTTTAAAGTAAGCTAAAAAGCGGCTTTTATAGTATATCGAGCTTATCCTTAGCCCCTTAAAGGGACTCCTTCTTCTTATCTTACTTAAAGTAGCTTTATCTTTCGTTTTTATAAAACGTCGACTTTCTTATCGAAATATAGGACTATATAGCGTAGCTACTTAGTAAGGCTAATCTATTTCTTAAGCTATTAAAGGTTCTTTAAAAACGCAATATTCTTTAAGGCTTATATACGTTCGTTTATATTTATTAAGCCGATAGCGTCTACCCTAAATTTATAAAGCTATATAAATAAGTATATTAAGAAAGACTATAGTTTGGATAAGGTAATATTATAGTTATAAAAAGCACGGAATATAGCCCTTTAATATTAAAGGTATTCCTTAGCTATATTAAAGTAGATAATAATATTATCGATATAAGCTACTACGTATTCTTAGTATTTATAAAAGACGTTATTAATAAACCTTTAAATATATACCGGGGAGTTCTTTAAGCCTATAAGTATTATTAGTAATCTTTTTAGCCCGTAATAGCTTATAACTATAAACCTTTCTTAGTAGTCTTAGTAAAATAAGAACTAATAGAAAAACGATCGTGCGTTTACTATATTAATAAATTTCTTTCCTAAAAGGCGTTTAATTATATCGCTTAAAAGGGGCATTAAGTAAGCGTTTATAGTAGTAATAGCGTTAATTCTTTATAAGTTTACGATTACTTATCCCTTTTCCTTTTTATTTGCCGTCTTTTATACTACGAATACTAGTATTACGAATAAGGTTAGCCTATAAACTCGTTTTAATCGGCCTTATATAGTTAGCTAGCCGAATATTAAATCTACTACCTTCTTATCCTTATCGCTTAATAAGTATAATCTTAATACGTTTTATTAGTATTACTATCCTTTTATTAAAAGAATATATATATATTTAGATTTATCTATATATACCACTCCCTTATCTCTTTAAAGGCGGGGAAACGATTAAAGGATATCTTAGACTTTTAATACGTATTTTAAGTCTTTAGCGTAAATCTAAACGCCTTTATTAGTAATAAGTTCGGGTAAGTCCTTAGTTTAGCTAATTTTAAGCTTATAGTTTACTATAAGATTCTTTTATAAGAAGTTCTTAGCGGGGTTTATTCTATACGGATTTTCTATAAAGGCTTTCGCTAAGGGAGGAGTAGCGTTAACCTCTTTATATAGCTAGAACTGCTTATTAAGGTTTATAATTATCCTTACTTTTTAGCCTTAGCGGAGTATTAGTAGCTCCTTAAAATAGCTTATTGCTATAAAGCTCTTATAATCTTATATTATTGTTTAAGCAAGCTTAAAGTCGTAAAGGAAAAATATTATATTAAGCCTTAATAGCGGCGCCTAGACCTATATAAGTAAGGCGTAGCTAAAACTCGATAAAATTATTATAGTAACTAAGCAAATTACTTATTTAAATATTACTAGTCTTAGCCTAACTATCTTAACTTTAACTTCGATCCCTTTATAAGCCTTAATCTATAAGACTAATATAAAGTTAATATAGTCCTCTTAATAAAGAACAAAAAAGTCTTTACTAAGTAATATATTAGCTATTAAGCGTTTTACTATTTAAGCGCCGATCCTTACTTTTATAACTATAAGGCTACGATTTAGCCTTCTTAATATATATACGATAAATTCTACTTCTTTAATAGTAGCTATCCTTCTTACTTCTTAAATTAGAATTCGTTAAGAGGAGTCTAAAGTTATATTTTAAAAGGTCTTTATTAAGTCGGCCTAAATAAAGCTTTAGTTTACCTTAGTATTTATATAGGCTTTAATACTTATCTTAGGCCCTTCTTTTCTATAGATTAGTAAGCGTATATAGGTAAATTATAATAGCTTATCGGGGCTTAATAGCTAGATATCTAAGGAAGCCTTAACTATTTAAACGCTTTATAGCTTCCGAATAACTATTTACTATACTAAGCTATATTTTTATATAGCAACGTCTTAGTTAAGGTTAAGGGGGTATTTATTTTTAATATATTAATAAAGCTTATTTTTTAAGGGGAATGCTTTACTATAAAATCTAAATACTTTATTAGCCTCTTAAACTAAGTTTACTATAATCTAGATTGCAGTTTCTTTTAAGCTTTTATTAATATCTAACTAAGCTCCTTCCGTATTATACTCTTCGTCTTTTAAATAGTTATTAGTCTTTACTATAGTTCCTTTCTTAGTTATAAAGTATACCCGCTTTAGCTTTAGCGTTAATAAGTATATAATCTTAAACGTTCTTTCTTTCTTAAGCTGAAAGACATTAGCTCGTATTCTTAACTATCTAAATAGGTTTTTCCCTTAACTTAACGAGCGCTATAAGGCTTATAGTATATCTACCTTTACTAAGCAGTCTAAGAATATAACCCGCGGCCTTAGCAAGCTTTTAATAAATAGCTAAAGCGTCCCGGACTATCTTTTAAGTACGTATAGGGTATAGCTTATTAGCCTTTACCTTTTTATAGGTTAAACCTATTTCTTTTATATTAATAAGTACTTTTAAGATCCTTAAGTATATTTAACTTATAGCTAAGGAAGAACTTCCTTATATTCGTTAATTTATTTATTAATATCCTCGTTTTTTACTTAATATTATAAGGATTCTTATAAATAAACGTCTAGCTTTTAGTAAATTACTATAGTTAAGTAGTTTAGCTAGAAAAACGCGGTCTTAGCTTTATATTATAAGCGCGATATTTAAGACTTAAAGTTAGATCTTATTACTATATCTTTTATAGTAAAGTGCTCTTTCTTAAGTGCTTATATTACTATATTTAACCGGATTTTAAACCGTTCTTATAAGACGGAGATTTATTAGCTTAGTTTAACGCTAAGCTTACGAAGTTCTTTTTATTATAGTTCTAAAAGGTCTTTAAAATACTATTCCGCTATACTTCTTTAAAAAAAGAAGGCAATTAAATAGCTAATTCGTCCGTATAGGCCTTACTTTTACTAACGTTTTAGCGGAGAAAGTTAATAAAACGGTCTACTCCTTAAAATATATTAGCTTTATTATCTTTTTAAACTTTATTAAAAAATACTTTTAAAGGTCTTAATAAGTTAAATCTCCTTATATTTTCGGCTTATAGTTAAGGTTTTCTTTAAAGCTTAATAAGCGCGTTTTCCTTTCTTAATACTTAAAGAAGACTAAGGAATTATTCGTTTAATATTACTACTATTCTTACTAAAAGGCTTAAGGCTATACTTAGTCTTAGTATCTACGCGCTAAGGATAAATAGGTTTAGCCCGCTAAAAGTATTGCTTACCGCGTCTTTATCGCTTATTATTAAGGTCTTAGTCTTAATACTTTCGCTAAGCGCTTAACGTTTTATTTTATACGCGTCTTAAAATTTAGTGCGCCGCGGGGCCCTTAGTATAAGAGGCTCGTTTTTATTAATTAAAAGTCTTAAAAATACCTTAGTTAGCGCGGCTATAGTAAATAAGGCTAAATAGTAATACTAAACTAAGAAACTACTAAGTATCCTTTAAAGCGGATTTCCGGTTAAGGCCTTTAAGCTAAACTTTATTAATAGTGCGTAGTAAAAATATCCGCTAAGCTTATTATCTTAAGGAAAAAATAACTTTATTATAAGCTTAATCTAGAGGGTATTTAGTAAGTAAGGAGCTAAATAGTTTTAAGGTTAGCTTATCCTTACTTTTTTTATTTAAAGAATAATCGATTTATCTAAATAATAATAAATTTAGTTTACTTAGTTATATAGGTTTTATCGTTTTTAGGTTTATCCTTTATTAGTATTTTAAAAGTAAATTGCCTTTTAAAAGGTAGTAGTCTTAGCTTAGCTAAGCGGGACTTATTTTATATCTTATTTAGCTTTATAAGCTATCGCGGTATAGTACCTTAAAAAAGGGTAAAGGAGATTATTAAACTAGTATACTTAGTAAGCTATAGCCTCTTTTGCTTTTATAGCCTACTTATCTTAGAGTTTTATTATAAATACTTTAAAGAAAAGGTACTTATTATTAAGGTTAAACTTAAAAGCTAATTAGAGCTTTTTACTAAAGAAAATATCGTTTAGTATTTAACTTCGTATAAGATAAGTACTTAATCGTGCGATATAATCGCTCTTAGCTTAGTGGATATTTAAGGGATTTTTATTTAAATAGGTGAGAATTGCTACTATTTACTATATTTTATAATATAAGAATAAGGGGATAAGTCGCGGATTAACTACTATTAGTTAGGGCTAGTACTATAGACTAATTACCGCTAGTTACGGCTTATATTATAGACTAATTACCGCTAATTAAGCCGGTATAATAAACTAATTACTATATATAAACGTATATAAAGGTTTAGAAATAGTAAAAAGCTTATTTATTTTTTAAGCTATAGCTAATTACTTTATACTTAGTTCTTTAAGCTAATTTTAAAGATCTTTAACTATATTATCTTTCTATTTATTATTAGTATATAGATAAACTATAGATATCCTTATAAAATCACTTAATAAACCAAGTATAAGCCCGGTAAAAAATACTATAAACTATAGTTAAGGAAATCCTTTAAATATCCTTAAATATCCTTTATAAATCGCGATAAAGTTTACCCTATATCTTCCGCGGTGCTTTTATAGTTAAAAATAGTTTAAACTATAGTTAAAATACCTCGTAGAAATCCTTAAATATCCCTTAAAGATACTAGCGGAATTCGCTTAGTAGTTATTATAGTATTTTTAATAGTTAAAAACGTTATAAACTATAATTCAGTAGGCTCTTAAGCCTTTATAGTTATAGCTTAAAAACCTTAGCGGGGTCTAACTAGTAATATTTATTATATCTCCTTAAGCGAGCTTTTATAGTGCGTGCTTTAAGCGTTCTTAACGCGGGGTTTTATAAGGCTCCTTAAGAGTAAAGTAAGAATTCCTAGCGTAGTCGTTTAGATTCCGTAATAAAATATAAATATAAATATAAATATAAATATAAATATAAATATAAATATAAATATAAATATAAATATAAATATACATATAAATATAAATATAAATATAAATATAAATATA
>JAPEBW010002109.1:0-15221 GCA_027405785.1 Ophiocordyceps robertsii
ATATATAAAAGCATATAAAAGCATATAAAAGGGGAACCTTTTAGTAGCCTTAAAAAAGTATAAAAGGAGGTCTTCGCTCCTCTTTCCCTTAACTCCTTTCCTTTCCTTCTTTTTTCTTCTTTAGTTAGTTTTAACCTAAGAAATCCGCATAATAAGATACCCTTACCTTATTTAGTTTAGTAGTCTGCACTAAGTCTTTTTTATCCCTTTTAGTAAGTAAATTTAAATCAGACAAACTATACGAAGCTTCTTAGCATACGAGAAACGCTAAGGGTTCTATAACACTTAGCGAGGCTTAAGAATTCTTAGGTATTTAATTTAAACAGGATAAGGCGGTAAGGATAACTCTTATATATTAAATAAGGTTTGCTAAAAAGATCCTTAAGAAATTTAGTTAAGAGGTTACTTAAGCTATAAAGGCGCTATAGCTAGCGAGACTTAAAGTTCCTTATAACTAAAAGAGTTAAGAACTTATAATAAACACTATAAAATAGCTTCGCTAAACTAATAGCCTTAATTACTTATAAATAAGCACTTAGTTAAATATTATATATACGGCGAATAAGCTCTTTAAGGCTAGTAATAACTTAATATATAACTATATAGCGATTATAAAGACGCTATAGCACTATATTAAAGGCACTTTAAATTATAAAGTTATAATAAGGGGGAAATACTTAATAAAGAACCTTAAGCTCCGTAAATATACGGATACCTCCTTTACTAACAACTAAAGTACTTATTGCTTTATAGCTAGCTACGTTATATTTCTTAGTAACGGGCTTATTTTTTAAAAAAGTAAGAAGTAAATAATTATAGCGACCTTATTAATAAAGGCGGAGTTTATAAACCTTATGCCTATAAGCATAGCTATAATATAGTAATATTAGCTATTAATAGAGCTAGGCTAGCTATAGCTAAGTCTATTTATAATCTTTACGGATAGCTAAAACGCGAGGCTTGCGGTGTTAAATAGGAATAACCCGGCTAAGACTAAGTATATTAATATCCGCTATAAATAGATTATCTACCGCACTAATAAGGGCTTCTTTTAGCTAGTATAGGTGCGGATTAATAAGATAATCGCAGATAGCTTTATAAAGGGCCTTTTAAGAGAAAAACATGACTAATTTATCTAGCAGCTAAAAATAAGGAAGGCGGCTAAATAAAGCTTTAAAGGACTTTATATATAGATAATTATATAGATAAGGTATTATATAAGCGGAATATTTAGTTATAATTAGTTAGATTAGAAAATATTAAGGTAGGAGTAATATATAAGGGAGAGGCTATATCGTAAAGCTTTATATATATATACGCCTTATATATAGCTAAAAGGAGGTGTTGTAAATATAAAAAGTATATATACTAAGGCCTTATACCTATTTTACTACGAGAGCTTTAAGTATAGCCCTAGCTTTTATTTATAAGGGTTAGCTATATATATATAAAAGCACCCCTCGTATATATACATTCTTTCTTAGCTAGCTAAACACTATTATTATCTTTTAAAGCTCCTTCTTTCTATACTTATTAACTAGCAATTATATATAGATAACCGGCAAGTAAAAAAAGTAAGCTAGTATAGCTAGTTAAGGCGTAGCGCTAATACTATATATTTATATACGTATATCTCCCGCGCCTATATAGTAAACTCTTTAACCTATATATATATATTATATATATATCGTAAAGTAAAGCTATTTATACTATAATTTTTACTTTAAGTTATCGCTATAATAAAGTTTTTTTTAAATACTACCTTTTTATTATTTTAAGAGGTATAAGCTGCTTATAATACTTTTACTTATAGCTAAAGCTTTGCTTTTATTATAGCTATAAAGAGGCTTAATATAGCCGCCCTTTTTTATACATTATTATACTGCTTAAAAAGGCATAAATACGTTAACTGCGGTAATAAAGCTATTACTAAAAGCTATAAAATAAGTACTTAAATAACTTAATGCCCTTTTTAGCTAATATTAAAGCTAAACTAGCTTTAAAGGTTTTAGTTAGTCTTTTATACTTTTATTACTAAAGATTTATATAACTACCCCTTTATTAAAGTAATAGCTTATATAAAGTATAAAAAGGAAGTTATTATAAAATACTCCTTAAATATTATTTAAGTATATAATAATAGCTTATAGCTAAGTATTATTATAGTATAGCTATAAGTATATATTTTTAAAGACTTTAACTTTATAAGTATTATACTTTAATAAGTTTATAATACCTTAGCTTAGTATTATAAGAAAAAGCTTACTAAGTATATATTATTATAATTTCTTTATAATTAGCTATATTACTTAAATAACTTCTTTATTAAAGTTATATATAATTAAGTAAGTAGCTTTTCTTTACTTTTTATTACTTTAAAAAGCGGTATTTAGCTACTTTCTTAGTTTTATAATATTTAGTAGCTTAATTAAACTTATAAAACTCATCGCTTTAATATACTACCTCTTTATATATATAGTATAATATATATAAAGAAGACCTTTTTAATAGCTTTAATTTTCATACTTATCGAGGCTAAGCTTAATTACTATTAAGTATTATAGCCTTACTTATATTAGCTATTAAAGCGGAAATTTAACTACTATAAGTTATTATAATAAACCGTGATTAAGCCTTTATTAATGCCTTTATAAGCTTTAAAAAGCTTAAATATATAACTTATTTACTTTACTACTAGTATATTAATAAGAATATACTTATTAAGTATAAAGCCTACTTCTTTAAAGCGATAAAAAACATATAAAGCGGCTAAATTAAGTAAATACTAAGCTTTATATTATTCTTTTAAGAATAAGAGGGTCTTATTAGCTTAAATACTATAAATATTTTTAATTAGCGCTTTTTAGTATATAAAAAAGCAAAGTACTTACTTACTACTATATATTATACTTTATAAACTTAGCTAAAGCCTTAAAAAGAGAAGAATATTATTTATAAGTATTACTATTTCTACATATATATATCTCTATTTATAAGGGAGTAAAATATACTCTCCCGCAGCCTATAGGCTAAATACAGCATAAATAACACATAACATAAATCCGCTGAAATATACATTAAATCCGCTCCACAATTCGTCATACTATACATATTTTCTTATATTATTCCACCTATACATAAGCAAGATATAAGCAGATTAGGAAGAGGTGTATGTGGAGACTATATGTATAATCCGTGCTAAGTCGCTACGCCACCTCGTATTCCTTGCGGAATTAATCCCTAGGCTTATAAATACAATATTAACCTAATAATAGCTATTAGCCCACTATGCATAACTGCGCTAGACAGGGGGCTCGTTTCCAAATCACTTAAGTTACTTATAGCTTAGGAATTGTCTATATAAGGAAGCCTTAGTCCCCCCTTTACATTAGATAGATTATTAACCTTATATATACACATCTTACCTACTTCTTTACCTTTTCGCACACTCTTTACATCTCTATAATCCCCTTACTCGTAGCTACAAGCCTGCTCTCTTCTACACCTATTTGCTCTTTAATTCTATTTATATACACGCCTTATTTTAAAAATACGTACCCGCGCTAGCCCGCCCCGCTAATTTATACCGCGCCCGCTTAGTAAGTACCTATACCTTTTAAATGCCCGCGCCTATATATATAGCTTATATATATATATACGTAGCTTATATATATAGCTAATATTCTATATATATATATATTAATTAAAGCTATTACTAGTATTATAATAAATCCTCTTCTCTTTCTCCTTTATACCTTTATACTATAAAGCGACTTAAATAAAGCTTATAATGCCCTTAATATTTATAAAGAACGCGAAGCTATAATTTAGCTTTTACTATCTTTTTTTAGCTTCGAAACCTATAATATAGCATATAACTTTATTTTAAGGTTTTTTATAATAATAGTATAGCTATCGTTAAGCGGTTAAGCTCTTATAAACATAATATTAACAGGATCTCTCTTATAACTTAAGTTCTTTTTATATATATTTATAGCTTATAGCGGGCTTTTATTAGTATAAGGCTATATAAGCTTTTTACTTAAAAGCTTAACTGCTTTTTCTACCTTATTATAATAGCCTTCTTTAATAAAAAAACTTAAAAGTAAGATTTTTAAGTTATTAAAGCTTATTATAACGATAAGCATTCTCTTAATCTTTTAATATATAATATTTATCGCTAATAAACTATTATATAATAAGAGCTTAAAAAGAACCTTTTAAAATATAAAGCGCTACTAGCTTAAGAGATTTTTGCTTTCTTATAAAATACTAAGCTTATTATAGCTATTACGGAATCTAAACGGCCACGCCCGGACTCCTTACTTTACTCTTAAGGAGCCTTATAAAACCCCGCGATAAGAACGCTTAAAGCACGCACTACGAAGGCTCGCCTAAGGAGATATAATAAACATTACCGGTCGGACCCCGCTAAGGTTTTTAGGATATAACTATAAAGGGTTAAAAGCCTACTTAACTATAGTTTACGACGTCTTTAACTATAAGAGATACTATAAAAACTATTAAGCGGATTCCGCCTATATCTTTAAGGGATTTCTAAGGATTTCTATAAGATATCTTAACTATAGTTTAACCCGTTTTTAACTATAAAAGCACCCCGGAAGATATAGGATAAACCTTACCGCGATTTTTAAAGGATATTTAAGGATATTTAAGGGATTTCCTTAACTATAATTTATAGTATTTCTAACTAGGCTTATACTTAGTTTATTAAGCGATTTTATAAGGATATCTATAGTTTATCTTTATACTATGGATAGTATAGTTTAAAATCCTTAAAATTAGCTTAAAGAACTAAGTATAAAGTAGCTAGCTATGCCTTTAAGAATAGATAAGCTTTTTACTATTTCTAAACCTTTATATACGTTTACGTGTAGTAATTAGTCCGTTATACTAGCCCGATCGGCGGTAATTAGTCCGTAGTACTAGCCCTAACCGGTGGTAATTAGTTTATAGTACTAGCCCCGACTAGTAGTAATTAGTCCGCGCTTTATCCCCTTATCTTTATGCTATAAGGCGTAGTAATAGCGTTCTTTTGCTTTTAAGATATTTATATTAATCGCTAAAAGCTTTATTAAAAAGCTCTTAATAGTAAGGTAGCTATATAAGCGTTTATTAAGTATCTTTAAGTAAGAAATCTTTTTTATTATATTTAATTCGACTTATATAATAAAAACAAGATTTAAAGCATACTTTAAACCTACTTATAGTGCTAAAAGAAATAAAAACGCTTCCTTAAGGTTTTAGGCCTTAATAATATATAAAAAACTAACCGCTTTAAGCTTTTCTTTTTTTAAGTTATTAAAGTTATTAATTAAAAGTCTTTAGCTAACTTTACTATTAGCCTTATAAATATAAAGAAAAAAAAGGAATACTAATAGCTTTATAAGTCCCTTAACGCCCTTTATATATAAGTAAGAGTATTAAAGCCTTTTATAGTTATTATAAATAAGAAAGCCGCTTTTAAAAACGCCCTTTTTTATATTTTCCTTTTTATATAGTAATAACTTTATATATATTATATTAATAGTAATATTTAAGCTTAAATCTAGTTTCGCTAAAAAGACTTAGTAAATCCTAATAGTCCTAAGAATCCAATTAAAGGAAAAGGTCTTTTTAAAGTTAAAGCTATTTTTACTTATAAAGCTACTAAATAAAAAGCCGCCGCTACCGCTACCGCCGCTATATTTAGTTTAAATAATTAAGAAGTTAAATTTAACTATAAGGGAATGCTACTAGCTTAAAAGCGCGTTATTTACTTAAAGATAAAAGTAGATTTTTATAAAGCATAGTAGTAGCTCGATTAGTAATTTAGTTAATAATATTAAAGCTATATCGTAACTTATATCTTAAATAAATATATACTATAATAGGAGTAATAAGCGGGCTGCTTTATTAACCGCTATTATTACTTCGGCTAGCTAGTTAATAGCCTAGTTAAGACCGCTTATAAAGATATAAAGTCTTATTTACTTATAAGTACCTTTAACCTTTTATATCTTTATAATACTCTTATTTAAATAATTAAGAATAAAGAGATATCTTATATATAAATAACAAGTTAATAAAAGATTCGATAAAAGCGGCGGGTTTTAAAGTAGTTATCTTAACTTAAAAACCTTAATATAAAAGTTACTTATTAAGCTATTAATCTTTTTACTATATAGTATTAACTTACTATTACTACAATACCTTTATTAACTTAAAAGCCTTAGCTATTATAGCTTTATAATAAGCGCTTTATATTATAGCTTAGCTTACTTTATATATATACGATAATAGCTTAAAAAGCTATTAATAAAAACCCCCCTTTTTATCTATATATTTTACTACTAATAACAACTCTTAAGACCTTAAAAAGCTATTAATTTAAACCCACAATCTTAATATTATTATAATTATATACGGCTAGCCTTATAATATTAAGCTACTTATACTTAACTCCTTTAAATACTAAGATATATTAATAAAGGGATTATAGCTAGCTATATTACTATAAAAGCTACTTAATTTAAGTTAAGCTAGCTTAAAACGGCTTAATATAAACGTTTAAAGATACCTCTTTTATAATAAGATCGATAAACTTAGCTATAGCTTAAAGTCTCTTATAGCGTTATAAAAAAGATCGTTAGCTTAAGGCAATATAAAGGGAAGGGGATTAAAAGGAGGACGAGGTAAGGGCGGTAAGGGTAGTAAGGGCGCTTATAGCACCGGCGGCGGCGATATAGCCTTAAGCAGCGATGGAGCCTTAAGCGGCGATATAGCCTTAGGCGGCAATATAGCCCTAAGTAGCGATATAGCCCTAGGCGGCGATATAGCCCTAGGCGGCGATATAGCCTTAAGCGGTGATATAGCCTTAGGCGGCGATATAGCCTTAAGCGGCGATATAGCTATATCGCCGCTACCGGTATAGCGTTAAGGGCGAGAGAGGCACCTATACTTACTTACCGCGGCGGAGATATAGTAGTATTAAGGGAATTAAGCGGCATTAAGGTAATTAAGGGCGCGTAGCTATATCGCCGCCGCTAGTATAGCGTTAAGGGCATTAAAGGCGCGCTTATGTCTTTACCCGCGGCACCGGCCCGGATTAATTAACGGGCTATGCTATATATATATTTCGTAAGAGCTTTAAAGATACGTTTTTTAAGCGAATTAAGCTATAGCTAAGAGCGCTATATATAGGCTATATATATAAGCGCGGGTATTTAAAAGGTATAGGTACTTACTAAGCGCGGGCATTATAAGTAAGTAAGGAGGGCTAGTATTAGTATATATCTTAAAAATAAGGTATATATATAAATAGAGATATATATATATATAAACAGTAATACTTTTATTTACTTTATTAATTAAAGCTATTACTTAAAGTATATAATAACATTAGTTATTAAAAGCTTATATTTTATAATTAAGCGGTTTTTTTAGTGATTAATAAAAGATTTTATAACTATCTTTAAAAAGTTTAATATGTTTTAAGTATATTAAGCCTCCGAAATTAAAGCTATTTATTGTTATAATATATATAAGATTATAACTTTTACTTTTAAGAACCTATATCTACTTATATATAAAAAAGTCTTTTTTAAGCCTTTAAGCTTATAGCTAAATAATATTATATAATTTAAATAAACTTATATATAAAGAAGCTTATATAGCTATTAAACGGCTGCTTTATTTAATAAGGTTACCTTTATACTTTTACTATTAATATAAGCTTACTATATTACTATCTTATCTTTAAGCGGCTTAAAAAAAGTATTGCTTTAGCTTAATAACTTTAACTTAAGGCCGCCGCTATTAATAGCGCCGCTAGTATTTTATACTAATACTATAAGTAAGATAGCCTTTATATAAAGCTTATAATACTTTTAATAGCATAGCGATCTTTATAAGCTTAGTATAGCAATATTATAAGCATACTAATAAGCTATATATATGCTATTTTTTAACGATAAGCTTGCTAGCAAGCCTACTTATAAGCTTTATAGGTTATAATAATAGCTAATTAACTTTATATAAGATAAAATTATTGTTACGATACCTTTATAAAGGTTTTTATAAGAGCTTTTATAAGATATAAAGTATAAGTTGTTTAAGCTAGCTAAGTAAAAGTATATAGCTGCTTAATAAAATAAAATAAAGGTAAATATCTATAAAAAAGAAAAGGTATAATAAGATTTATATAAAAATAAACTTATATAAAAATATACGCTTTAAGTAATAGCTAAGCTACTATTAATAAGTAAAGTAAGTAAAGTAAGTAAAGCTCTTTACTTAATTTAATAAAATAATATATTTTTAACCTTTATACTTTATATATATAAATAATATAAGTAGCTTACCTTATTAATATATAAATAGCTTTACTTTATTATATATATACGATATATATATATAGGTTAAAGAGTCTGCTATATAAGCGCGGGGGATATACGTATATAAATATGCGGTATCGGCGCTGCGCTTTAACTAGCCATACTAGCCCACCTTTTTTGCTTGCCGGTTATCCATACGTGATCGCTGGTTAACAGGGGCGTTCCCTTTCCCATTGGACTGCGTGACTCCTCTCGGACGAGGAGCCACGGCGTCGACGCCCCCCCCCCCCCCACCCCAAAAATAAAGCACTTCGTTATACAGACACAATGGTTCCGGTCCGGCGCGAAGCCTCCGCGGTGTGCTGCTTCTATTCTTCCTGCAAGGGCACAACGGTGTGGCTGGATGGGTTCAGGGGGGAAACGCTGGTATAAATAGCTTACTATACATCTTCAAGCCGCTGCCTGCGGCTCACAACACGCGACACATGAGGATCCCTCCTACTTTTCGTTCCAGAGCCTCCCTCACCTCAAGAACCCCGCGGGATGTGCCCAGGAACATGCATTCACCCAAGTTCAATCCCTCAACGACGCCGCCACTGACCCTGGTTGGTCTTCCCCGTGCCAGCTTGTCCAGCTCCTTGATGGTAGCCGTCATGATGCGACTAGGCCTGCTGATCGTTCTTGCCTCGGATAAGACCGGCTGACCATTCCAATATTTCATGCAAAGCCATAGTCTTGCCTCGGCGACGTTTGCGGTAGTGAGGACCTCGGGGGTCTCGGAGACCATCTGCTCCACCGTGGGAGGTGATTTGCCTCCACGGTAGACGGCTGAGAAGAAGCCGGAGCGGTGCATGGCGAGTGCAAGTCGTAGATTGTACTTTGTGTTCTTGACCGAAGTCATGCCCAGTCGTGCCTTGGATACATTTTGAAGATGCGAGCACATATTTGCAATATTGAGGATGGAAGGCATGGTGGACGAAGCGTGACAGCCTTAAGCGGCCGAGGGGGGAGCTTGAGGCGAGGGGGACAATGGGTTCGAATTCCGGGTTTGTGCGTAGGGAGGACCTTGGCCAAGGCCTCGGGTTCTTTTGCTCGAGATCGTGATCGAAAGCTTCTGCCAAAAAGAACAGCAGTCAGTCCAGCAATGCAACTGTAGATTGAATGGCGGCGGGACGCATACAAATATTTCAGCGAACCTACAGATTGTATCCTGAGGCGATGGTCGTGATTAGAGGACGACGCAAACCCCCGAGCCGAGGGCTCACCTCATCTGCAGACCACTCGGAATTCGTTATAGGAAGTGCTGCGAATCGAGAGGCGCAAAGTAACACGGCGATTGTGGACTACCTTAGGTAGCAATGTTGATTGATGCTAAATTCTTCCTACTGGACAAATACTGACTAAGCGACCACACCAATCGAAATGTCCAATGCACCATTGGGAATTGGGCACAGCCCGGCAGCCTTGGGAACAGAAGTCATGCGAGGGCGTATTCAGTTGTTACACATCATGTATAGGTAGGTAGGTTCTAGCGACATGTACATACATACTCCCTGAACTGATATCTCTTGTTGCACGATCCAGTTCAACCCTCTGTCCGGTCATAGCCCCCTCCGCAACGTCAATCCGAAGTGTCGGAGATCGCGAGGCCGCACGCTTCGGCGTGCAAAAGGCCCATGTAAATCTATAAGTCGTCCCGACAAGCCCACGGTTCGTCAATTAGTCTGAGTGGGCCGCTTGCAATCCCAGGAGGCTGCAAAGGCCGGACATGATGGTCCTGCGGTGTCTGCATGCGAGGACCAGTCCTGTGATGGCAAAGGGACTGACTAGCAATCCCACAAAACTTCGTAACAGCACCCTCCCCTGGTGGTCGCTCTGGCGGACGACATGGGCGTAGGGCTCGTTGCTAAAGCTGACGCGCGAATACTTGGTGTGCCACCCAAGGCCGGGGAATTTGGTGCTCATGTATTCCTCGAGGAACTTGCGAAGCCGGTACCGCTTTGAGAGGACAGATGATCTCATCTCGACGTAGTTTTGCAGCGCCAGGTCATTGATGGCATGGGCGTCCGGTTCCCGCACCGCCGAATACTCGGCCAGCGCCTGGGCCCTTTTGAGAGAGGACATGCACGAGCCGTTGGCCTTTTCATCGGGATGATTCTCGCATACCTCGGCATGCTTGTCGAGAACGGAAAAGAGAATGCGCACATCCTCCATGCCGGCGTTCATGCCCTGGCCGTAGAAAGGAACCATGGCGTGGGCAGCGTCACCGATGATGATACCCGATGAGCCATGATGGTAGGGGCGGCACCTAAGGCTGATTAGCGGGAGGTGGGGATTCTTGTTGAAGAACGAGATGAGGCTTTCGCCGGGGATCAGGTCGGTGACGCCGGGAAAATGTTGGTCAAAGAAGGTGGGCAGAGTGCACGGGTCATTCTCCAGATCGGCAAACTGCTTGCTCGGGAGGAAGAGCGTGCACGTAAAGGAACCATCCTGACATGTGCCGAGGTCAGCACTCAAAACTTTGGCCATCTGATTCCACAGAAGCGAATATACCTCACTTGGTATGGCAATGAACATGAAGTCCTTGCCTGGCCAGATATGCAGGTGATTGGGTGATATCTGGAATCTGGCCCACGGGTCGTCGCTGGGGGCAGTTTCTCGGGGAGCCAGCTGAAACTCGCACCAAAGTGTGTCGATGTATTCTTGCTGGTAGTCCATTCGAGAAAACTTCATTATGTGGTAGCGTACGGCTGAGTGCGCCCCGTCGGCCCCAATCATGAAGTCGAAGCCGATTTCAATCTCCCTGAAGCGGCCATTCGGCGAGGCAACCTGGTCTCGTGTCTCAAACCAGGCACGGCAAGCATTGAAATCGGCTCCCGTCAGCTTGTGATTGAAGAACAGCTTGACGTTGGGCATCGAGTCGAGGACATCGAGGAGACGCGAGTTGAGGCCGGATCGGTCAATTGCGTAGATTGCCTGGTGCCCAGGTCAGTAAATGCCTGCCAGGTGGGCGGCACGGTGACAGAAGATGACTCTCACCCGGCCTTTGGCATCGTAGTCTTGGGAATGCTCGTACAACGCCCCGGTAGAGCTCCTGCCGTGTATCATGCGGCCTCGCATGGGAATCGTGCCGTCCATGATGGACTTTAAGAGGGTCGGGTGGCCGGCAAGCCGCAGGGCGTGTATCCCTCGCTCCGACATGGCCAGGTTGATGGACTTCGTGAAGTTGAGAGGCACGATACCGGTGTTTCGCAGATCTGAAGTCGATTAGGACGCGACCGGCATGAAGCGATGTGTGCTTTGGGAGGACGGGGTTTTCTGAAGAAGGGCCATCTCGACGGCCTGGCCAAGGGACACACTGTCACCCAGAGGCGACGTCGCAAACACACCTGGGCGCAGCTCATATACCTCGACCTGGTGGCCTCTTTGGGCGGCAAACAGGGCCGCCAAGGAGCCGACCGGCCCGGCGCCGACAACGACCGTCTTTTGAGGCGCTTCCATAATGAACCGCTTCGGGCCGTAGCGTGTTGCGGGAGAAAAGTCAGCCGAGGTGTAGAGAGCGCGGTTTATGCACTATTCGCCCATATCAAGTCTCGAGCCACTGCGGACGGACGTCTTTGCCCACGGCGAGACAGCAGGGTCCGACTCCCTCCGTATAGCGCCATCCTCCCGTCACCGGAAAAGTGGAACCCGCCACGGACATCCTCGACCTCCCTCAGGTACAGAGCACCTGGATGCTTCGTACTGGGTTCGGATTGAACGGTCGGGTCCTTAATATTCTATCCCGAAACAAGACAACATACAGTAGGTGCGGCATTTCTACGCCGGCCAAAACTTATTTCAGGTTCTTAGGAAATGTGCCAAGTGGTGGGTTAAATAGCTTATAGAAGCGGCATACTCCTACCTTCTTAACTAAAGAGGGCCGTATGATAATATATTAAAACGAAGTTTTACAGCTTACTTAATAAGGTAAGTTAAAAAGAATCATAAAGAAATATAAGTTAAAGCTAGTTATAATAATAATAAATTTAATAAAGTTATATAACTCTTTTTATAATATTATAAAATTTTAATGCGATAGTATTTTATAAACTTTAAAGATATTAATTTTAAGTAAAGTAGATACTACTAAATATAGTTTTTTTATTAATAAAGTAAATAAGTAAAGTAGCTTCTTATAAGTAATATAAAAGGCTTTAAGAATATAAAGTAAACTATTATTTTCAAGTAATAGTTTAACTAAGCAAAGTAAACTACTTTATAATAAGAATAAATTAAAACGTAAGTATAAAGTATATTAAATATAAAAGGTTAAAAAAGTAAATAAGTAAAATTTTAATACTAGCTTATTTTAATAAGAAATAAATATCTTATTAAATCTTATAATATACCTTATATAATATATTATATAAAAAATACTTTATAAGAATTAAATAGCTTTTTATACGCTACGAATATAAGCTTAAGATTAATAAAAAATAAGTAAAAAAGTCTACTTTTTAACTTAAAAAATAATAATAATCTAGTAAACTAAAATAATATAAGAATAGTACTAATAGCATAGGCTAACTAAGTATAGGGAATACGCTAAGTAAGAAGCCCCGCTTTTAGTCTTAACTTAATAGGTAGTTAATAGGCCCCCACGACGAAAGCTAAGAGACTCTCCTTTCTATAAGCTTTAGTCTTATAATAAAGTAAGCAGCTAAGTAATACTATAACCTATTATACTATCTACTATCTTTATTACTTAATTAGTAGTATCGCGAGACTATCTCCTTATAATTTCTAAAGCTTCCCTTTTAAATTACTTAATAAAGATAGTATTAGTAAAGGGATCGCGAAGCGGTGCTAAACCGGCGCGGCGAAGCTAATATAACCTTAATTAAGGCTTATAAGTATAAGAGATTTATTTAGATAACGAATCTAACTAAATACCCTTTATGCTTAAGATAATAAAAGTGCTATTAAGAATATCCTTACTAATAGGTACTTAGTCCTTACTACTTTAAGAAAAATAGAAAGCCCTTTAAAGCTATATTAAGGAACTAAAGGAGACTTAATAGTTATAAGAGCGTATTATATAGCTTAAAGAGGAAATATAAGAAAAAGAAGGCTTACTTTTTAACTAATCGAAAAGGCGTTACTAGTCGGACTCCCTTAATTTAGTAGCTAGTTAAGGTAGCGAGGTAAAGCTTAAAAATATTACTTAGTTAGCTTAACTAACTAATTCTTAGAAACGCCTTAACTAGCTTTATAACTTAAAGGATATATTTAAAACTATACCTTAACGATTCCGCTAAGACGATATTAAAATCCTATTTATAGTAGATTATATATATACTAACTATAAAGCGAGATAGCGCCGATACCTTAAGGAATAACCGCTAATTAATTAAGAATAATATAGTATAAGCTAAATCTATTTTAAGGAATAAATACTTATACTTATTAAGGATATAGTAAATAAAGAAATACTCTTAATAACGTAGCTAAAGAACGCTTAGTAGTAAGATATATAATCTTAATTAAAGTTTAGCCTTTACTTTAACTTTATTAAATAATGTTTTAAGTGGCTATTAAAGTAAATACGGTTATTAAAGTTCTTTGCTAAGTTATAACTAAAGCTTTAAGAGTAACTTAACCTTTACTTAATACCTATTTATAAGTATAGTAAAGAAGAACTAGTTTAAGTAACTTAATGTTATTAAGACGCTATAGATAGTAAAAAACGCTATTTAAGTATAAGCTCTAAATTAAGATAACGCAGAATAAGTTTAAGATCCTTTAATAAAGGAAATTCTTATTATAAGAGAGGCCGTAGTAAATAGTAGTCGGGAGGTTCTCGCTATTAAGGCACTATTAATACCTTAATAATAATAAGGGGAGACTTACGTTTAAATACCCCTTAATATAGCCGCGGCTAAGGTTGTAAAAAAGGGTAAGGCTAAGGCTAAGGCTTATCTTAAAACTAAGGGGTTATCTATTTTAAATATAATAAGCTAAGTTACTATATAAATAAGTATACCTTGGCTTTAACTATAAATACCTTAGCGAATACCTTATATATTAAAGCCGCTTTATAAGGAAACGCTTAAAAGCTAAAGTAAACACCTCTCCTTTAGCTATATTAGTACTTTAAAGGGAGCTATTATAAACTCTTATAGTACTATTAAGGCGAAACCCTATTAATATAAAAGTATACTTAGATACTTATAGTATAGTAGACTTAGTAGATATATATTTCGCATGCTAATAAGGCTTACTATAAGTCTTACTATTATATCTTAAGCTCTTAAGACTAAGCGATAGTTAAGTAAATAACTTTAAGGTTTAAGAGGTTTTAGTAAGAATTATTAATATAAAAGGTACTAAAAAGATAATTACTTAGTACTATATTAGTATTAATAAGTTAATGCTAAATAACTATATTTTAATTTTATAGTTAACTATAGCAATTATAGATAAGAAAATCTCTATTATTTTATAGAAAAAGCAATAGTAGTTTAAGCACTAAATTAATAGTAGCAACTTACGGAGTCTATAAAAATTTTTAAGGGATTGCCGGAATAAGGCCTATATTTATATAATCGCTATTAACCTTAAGCTAATTCCGTTACTAGATAAGGATAACGATAAAAGGATTCCGGAGAGAGAATAGACTAAGATACTACTAACTTTATATTAATTTAAAGATATATTCTTAGTAAATAAGTTTAACCTATTACTAATTAAGAAAAGAATAGATTATATAATTAACTTAAGTTTTAGTATAAAACTACTTTTTAAACCGATTTACTTTCTATCTTATAACGAATTATAAGTATTAAAAGACTAAATTAATATTATTATTATTATTATTAAGTTTACGCTAAGGACCTAATCTAG
>JAPEBW010002110.1:0-15208 GCA_027405785.1 Ophiocordyceps robertsii
CGTTTATTTATAAGAATCTTAATAATATTTAATAGGAAATAAGGATATTAATAAATAGATTAACGAATATAAGGAGATTTTTCTTTAGCTATAAGTTAAATATACTTAAGGATCTTAAAAGTACTTATTAGCGCGAAAGAAATAAGTTTAACTTATAAAAAGGCGAAAGCTTACTAGCCGAACCTTATATATACTTAAAAGATAGTTTAAGACGCCTTAGCTATCTATTAAGGGCTTACTAAGGCCGCGGGTTATATTTTTAAACTACTTAGTAAGAGCGAATATACTATAAGCCTTATAGCGCTCGCTAAGTTAAGGGAAAACCCCGTTTAAATAGTTAAGAATATAAGCTAAGGTCTTTTAGCTTAAGAAAAAAAGAACCTTTAAGACTATTACTTACTAACGCTAAAGCTAAAACGGGTATACCTTATAACTAAAGAAGGAACTATAGTAAAGACTAATAACTATTAAAAGAACGAAGAGTATAATATAAAAAAAGCTTAATTAAATACCGATAAAAGCTTTTAAAAAACCTATAATTTATACTATAGTAAACTTAGTTTAAGAGGCTAATAAAGTATATAGATTTTATAGTAAAGTATTTCTCTTAAAAAATAAGCTTTATTAATATATTAAAGATAAATACCCTTTTAACTTTAAATAAGACGTTACTATATAAAGATATAGCTTAGTATAGTAAGTAGTTATTTAAAAGCTATAAAGCGTTTAAATAGTTAAGGCTTCCCTTTATATTTAGCTATTAAACCTTAATAAGTATTATAAAGTAAGTAAATACTAATATATAGGTGCCGCCCGTAGTATTATAATAACAAGCTATAAAGAGCTTGCTTATATATAGCGGGTTTATATTTATATATATAGACCTAGCCCTCCTTATATAATAAGGCTTAAGCTATAGCTTAAGTCTTTATAACCTTATAAGTTAAAGACTTTAATATAATGCCTCCGCTTCTTATACTATACTATATAGCTTAAAGCTATTATAAAGGGTTATTAGCTATTATAAAGGGCTGCCCGGTCCGTAGCTTAGTAAGCGCTAGACTTATATTATAGTAAGTAAAGCTATATAATAAGGGGTTTAATAGCCTTACTTACCGCCGCCGCCTGCTCTTAATTAAGCGGCTACTTATTAAAAAGCCTGTTTGCTTATTAAGCGGGCACCTTATCCGCCCTTAATAGCTCGGCGGCGTATTATATAGCCTATTTACTATCGCGGTATTCCGCGCCTTAAGTTAAAGACTAAAAAGTATAAATACCCCGTCCTTTTACCTTTAACCTTCCTTTTTTTCCTCTTCCTTTTAAACTAGTAATAATAATAATAGTAGTAGTAATAATAGCGGTAGTAATAGTAATAGCAATAATAATACTATAAGTATTACTTTCTTATATATAAAGTAAATGCCTTTAAGCTAACCCTTATAAAAATAATATATTGTTTATATTATTAGTGCTTATATTAAAACTTCTTAATAAGCTTAAAGCTAAGTGCCGTACTTATACCGCTACTGCTACTTATATTACCGCCGCCTCTTTAGCTATACTTATGCTAATAATACCTTTATATATAACTATACTATCGCCGGCCCTTATAACTCCGCCCCTTAGCAGCCCCCTCGCTACTTTTAAAACCGCTAGGTTAAGCGCTATAAGTCCGCTCCTTTAAGTACGCTATCCTTATACTAACCTTATACCTTAATATAAGTAGTAAGTATTACTTAGCGCCGCTTATAATAAGTCTTATATACGCTACTTATTAAGCGGCTATACTTACTATAAGTAAGCGGGTTGCTTTAATAGTAGCTACTTTACTTATACTTATACTAGCCGCGTTTATAAAGCGGCTCCGGCTATTCTTACTACCGCTAAGTTAGCTTAAAAGGCCGACCTTAATAATAAAGCGGTTAAAGTATAATTAAAAGCCGCTATTACTATTTATTATTACCTACGCTTACTTAAGCGGATAGGCTATATACTTAAGTAAGTCCCCCCCCTTTTTTCCTTTTTCTTTACTACGCCCGCTATAGCGATTAGCGCTAACTATCCTTAGTTAAGAATACCGCCTATATAGCGCTATTAATAGTGCTTTTATCTATCCTTACTGCCCTTATCCCGGCCGTCCGCACTACCCGCTATAGCGCCGCCGCCGGCCTTATTATGCCCGCCGCCGCCGCCGCCCTTTTTAACCTATTCGCCGCCGCCGCCGCTTAAATATCTCGGCTAAAGGGCCGTCTTTACGCTTTAAAGGCCGCCGCCGCCGCTTTTAAAAAGGAGGGGGAGAAGGAGAAAGGGGAGAATAAAGATAATAATAAGGAAGAGACCGAAAATAGGGATAAGTAGCGTAGGCCTTAGTCGCTTAAGCTAAGCGGCCTTAAATATAACTCCTCTTTCCTTTCCGCTTTATAAAATACTATAAATAATAAAAAGGCTAAGGTTACCTCCTATTTCCGCTTAAGGGGGAGCTATTAATCGCTAAGCCCGTTATTTTTATTTACCGGCCTTTAAAAAGCTTCGAACTTATTTAAAGCGTTAGCGCTTATAAGCTTTTATATAAGCTCTTAAGTTAAGTTTAAGTAGCTACGCTACTTAATAAGCACTTCCCGCTACTTACTTTTACTTACTTTTTTTTAATAAGCTACTTTTACTTTCTTAATTATAAATTCCTCCTCCCCTTTAACTAAGATTATAAGGGGCTAAAAGTTTATAACCGCTAAACTAAGTAAAAGGTCTTAAGCCGCTTAATATAATAAGTTTACGTTAATCTTATTATATATTCTTAAAGGTAACCTTTTAAGCTTTATAACTTATAGGCTAATAACTTTTTATATTATAAACTTTATATATAACTAGTTAAGCTTCTTTTTTAAGCGGCCGGATTAATAATTATAGAGGTTTAACTAAACCTTATCTCTTAATATAAAACCCTTCGCTAAAGACTTAAACTTATTAACGTGCCGCTCTTAATCTTACGCGGCTACTACTATTACTAATTAGTAATAGTCTATAGTCTCCTTAAGTTTTTAAATAAAGTAAGTAGCTTAAGCTTTTAGCGAGGCGGTTAAGTGCTTTTCTGCTATTATATTTACTGCTTAAGGTATTAAGGAGGGGGGTTTAAAGCTATATAATACGAAGAAAAGGGTTATGTTAATAAATACTTAAGGCCTGCTATTTAAAGTAAGCTATATAGCTAAAAGCTAATAGTCTTAGTTTACTTAGTTCCGGGCTACTATAGCTTATAAGTAAGCCTATACCTTTTAATTAACGCGTTTTAAGCCTTTATTAGTTTATAAGTAATATATAAAGCTAAGTAGCTAAGTAACTTAAAGCAGCTTATAAAGGTGCTACTAAAAGCGCCTTATTTAATTAAAGCCCTTATTGCTTATAATTAAAGTAAGCTAGTTATATATCCGCGCTTAGTACTAAAAGAAACGTTTTATATATACTTTTACTTTTATAAAAGGTATTAGCTTAAGCACTACCTTTTTATTAAGGCGGTCCTTAATAACTTATATATAGCGATTCCCCCTTAATATAAGCGGAAGGTCCGTTATAAAATCTATTTAAATATATATTTAAAACCGGTTTAAGATCGGTAGCTACTTAAAAAGCCTTTTATAAAGCGCCCGCTAAATCTTTATACGGCCGTAAACGTTATAGTTATAAAGGAAGCGGCGTATATAATACTATATAAAGGGCTAATAAAAGTCCCTTATAAGCCTTACTACTATGCCTTACTAGCTAAGGTAGCTAACGATACTAAAGTTATAGATTAGCTATATTAGCTTCCCCCGAAGCTCGTTTTTTAGCTTATCTTTTAGTAAGGCGTTCCTCTTATTAGCTTTTATTATATAGGAGGCGCCCGATACCTATAACGTACCCTTTTAGCGGAGGTGCCCCCTTAAGTTAATATAGTAATCCGCTACTTATACTTTTAATTATAGCTTTAAATCTAAAGAATATACGCCGGAATTTATAGCGCGCCGCACGCTTTTATACGTATAGTCTTAAAAAGCTAGCCTATCCTAAAGACGCTAAAGGCCTTTATCTTAAAAGACCCTCGCCGCTTAAGCGCTTAAGCCGGCTTAGTCCTTTAAACTTAGTACCTAAAAAGGCGCTAGTAAAGAAGGCGGGATACCCGCTTTTAACATAGTAAGCAGGTCTACCTTATTAAACGAGGGGGTTAAAGGCTCCTTAATAAAGGTACTAAATAAGGGGGTTAAAAGCTCTTTAATAAAGGCACTAAATAAGGGGGTTAAAGGCTCCTTAATAAGAGAGACCTTAATATATATATATAATGCCGCTTGCGGAATAAGCTATAAATCCTACGCTTTAATATCCGCGTTTATAGTGCGGTCTTAGTCTTATTAAAAAAGCGCGTTTAAGACGGCGGAGGCCTAACTTAGCCTATACTTAATTTAAAAGTTAAAGCGGGATAGGTACTTAGCTTAATAAGCTTACTGCTTAAAGAGGTATTAGCGGGTTATAAAACACTTAAGGTTCCGGTAGTTTATAAAGGCTTTAAAGCTTTTATAATTACGGAGCTCCGCTTACGATTACTTAAAATAGCTAATAATAGTAAGTATCTTTTTATCGTAAATAGCATAGTTCCTTTCCGCTAAAGTTAGCTTCCTTAAGTAAAAGGCTATAAGCTGCTTTTGCCCCTTTACCCTTTATTACGAAATCTAAACGGCCACGCCCGGACTCCTTACTTTACTCTTAAGGAAGCCTTATAGAACCCCGCGATAAAAACGCCTAAAGCATATACTATAAAGGCTCGCTTAAGGAGATATAATAAACATTACTAGTTAGACCCCGCTAAGGTCTCCGAGATACTACTACGGAGGGTTAAGAGCCTACCTAACTATAAGTTACGATATCTAACTATAGTTTACGACGTCTTTAACTATAAAAGACATTATAGAAACTACTAAGCGGATTTCGCCGGTATCTTTAAGGGATATCTAAGGATTTCCGCGAGATATCTTAACTATAGTTCGACCTATTTTTAACTATAAAAGCACCTTAGAAGATATAAGATAAACCTTACCGCGATTTTTAAGAGATATCTAAGGATATTTAAGGGATTTCCCTAACTATAGTTTATAGTGTTTTTAACTAAGCTTATACTTAGTTTATTAAGCGATTTTATAAGAATATCTATAGTTTATCTATATACTATAAATAGTATAGTTAGAGACTTTTAAAATTAGCTTAAAGAACTAAGTATAAAGTAGTTAGCTATATCTTTAAGAATAGATAAGCTTTTTACTATTTCTAAACCCTTATATACGTTTATATATAGTAATTAGTCCGTTATACTAGCTTAACTAGCGGTAATTAGTTTATAGTACCGGCCTTAACCGGCGGTAATTAGTTTATAGTACTAGCCTTAACTAGCGGTAATTAGTCTGCGCCTTATCCCCTTATCCTTACGCTATAAGGCGTAGCACCTTTTATAAGAGTATGCCCTTAAGCGCTTAGCCGCTATAGTCCGCTTTTATTATAATAGTATAGTTAAAATCCTATTAAAGCAGCACCGGGGCCTGCGAAAATAAGTCCTTAAGCGTATAGAACGCACCTTCTTATACAGGTCTTTAATAAAAAGCTACCTTTTTTCTTATAATCTCGTTTAATAGTATAACGATTTTAGAAAATCTATAGATAAATATATAATAATAATTAGCAAAGCTTAAGAAGCTCCGTATATTAGTTTATATTATTAAGGTATCTTAGTCTTAAATCGCTTTTATCTTAACGGGGTCCGCTTAAATACCCGCGCTAGTATAGATTATAAACTTAAAGTATTTTATACGCTTAACCTTAAACTCGTACTTATTTAGATTAAGGTATAAGCTATATAGGTAAAGGCGGTTTAAGACCTTCCGTACTTTTTATATATAGTCTTTATATAAGCCGCTGCTATAAATAAGGATATTATTAATATAAGCGGAGGCGAACTTATTAAAGAAGTCGCGAAAGACGTTATTAATATAACGTTAAAAGGTAGCCGGGGCCTTAATAAAACTAAAAAGGGTTACTAGCTACTTAAATAGGCTATAATAAGTATAGAAGGCCGTCTTTTACTCTTTACTTTTTATAATCCGCACCTTATAAAACGCTTATATAATATTAAGCTTAGTAAACCACTTTACCTTTAATAAGTTATAAAGCGTATTAAAGATTAAGGGGAGCGGGTAACGGTCCGGCTATATAATTACGTTAAAGGCTTAATAGTTATAGTAAAAGCGGATTCCACCTCTTAGTTTTTAAATAAAGAGCACTAAGGCGCTTACCTTAAAACTACTTACTTAAATAAACCCTTTATTTAAAAGGTCTTAAAAGGTCTTCTTAAGTATTAATAACTCGGCCTATAATATGCTATATAGCGGCTTAAAGGGCGCGGGGAACTCCCTCCCTTGCTTATTTATATAGATAGGGATCTTATAGTTAACTCCTAGCTTATAAAAGTTAAGTTTATCGGCCTTATACTTTATAAAAAGTGGTAATAAATCGTGGAAGCGCTATAAGATTACCCTTTATAAGTCTATAGGCGATTTTAGCGTCTTAGTCTTTAAGACCTTATTAATATCTATAAGGCTTATAGCGTAAATCGCCGCGTTAGCGGCGGCCTTACCCTTTTAGCGTGCGAGCTATTTAACCGTGCTTATAAAGACTAAAGCAAGTACCTTAAAGGCGTTAGCTAGTCTTAATATAGCCCCTATCTCCTTAAAGGCGCTATTAATATAGTATAGCTATATCTCCGCTAGGCTAAACTATAGTCTTTTTTAGTACGGAACTAAGAAGGACTATATATATATAAACTAAGGCTTCTTTAAGATAAAAGGGAATTTAAGCTCCGGGATTATATATACTATAATAAGCTTTAAGCAGCCGGCTACTTTTATAGCTAGCTAAGTTATACCTTTAATCTCCGCACCCTTTATTATACTTAAAGCGCTTTTTACTTAGCGCGGGGTAATCCTCTTTATAAGCACTTATATTTAATATATAAACGCCTTGTTTACTATAGTATAGCATTAGTGTCCCTTATTTATAAGAGTAGTAAGAGATTTAAATTAATTAAGCATAAACTATATTAAAGTAAGATTCTTTTTTATATAGGCTATTAGCTTTTGCTTTACTTATATTAATAATTACGGCTTTAAGGCCTATCTTTACCCCGGAGTTATTCTTTTCCCTCCGCCTTATAAGAGGTAAGGTCTTTATCGTTTAAGGCGAGCTAAGGTAATATATTAACCGCTATAAAGCGGATTCTTATAAAAGGACGCTTCGCCGGCTTATATAAACACTTTATAGCAAAGTAAAAGCCCGCTTTATAGCATAAGTATTAGCTATTAGTACGTCGGTTTTAGATCTTATCGCTAAAGACCTATTTAGCCCGCTACTAAAAGGACTAGCCCGCTAATATAAAAGAGGTTAAGGTTATAGACGCTTTCTTTAAGCGTTTTACGCGGTCGGTCCTCGTTATAGTTATAAGGGTATTGCTATTAATATTAATAGTAAGCGCGTTTTATAAGAAGGGGGTAACCCTATCCTTACTATATAAAGTACGCTTTTATAACTTTTAAAAGTAAGGTATTTATTTATAACCTTAAGCTACTTTTATAAGGTAGCTAATATACTCGCTATATATAGATAGTATAATAATAATAATAAGTAGCTCGCGGAGTACTAAAGTAATTAAGTTCCGTAGCTATATTAGCTTTATACTATCTTTTTATATCGTAGTACCCGCCGCTTAAAAAAGGGTCTCCTTAAACTTAAGGAGGAACTCTTTAAAGGACTATCTATCCCTTTATCTAAAGGTGTATAGCTTATCCTACGCCTTCTTTTATTCCTATATATTACTTAACGCGTAGATAAGGTGCTAGAAAAAGTCTTAAGGGTTTAAGGAGCTATTATAGCCCCCTTTTTCTTAAAAGCCCGCGATCCTTTGCATTTAAGGCTCCGGTAGCGTATATAAGAGCGCGTACTAAACGGCGCTCCGGCCGCTATTAAGGCCGCATTCCTTATTAGTATAGTATTTCGCCTATAGCCGGCTAAGGAAAAAGTAAAAGCTCTCCGGCTTCCTATTTTATATTAGCTATAAAAGCGGCTTTTATACTATAGTAATCGTAGGCGCCGTTCTTAGCGCGGTAGATGCTATAAGGGTTAAAATAGGCTTTATAGTCGGCCCCTTTAGTACGGCGAAGAAGTTATCCCTTTAGCTAGCTAACGCACCCTTTAATACCTTTAAGGCGTTCCGCAATAACTTTATAATAGCATTATCCCGCTCCGCTTAAGGCGGAGCTTTTATTATTATACCGTTAAATAAGTTTATAATTAATAGCTTATACTATTATAAAGTAAGTAAAGGCTAGTATATAGGTGCTATCTATAGTATTATAATAATAAGCTATAAAGAGCCTACCTATATATAGCGGGTCTATATTTATATATATAGACCCGGCCCTCCTTATATAATAAGGCTTAAGCTATAGCTTAAGTCCTTATAACCTTATAAGTTAAAGACTTTAATAATAAGCTATTATAATTTACTTATATACGCTTATTAGTTTATAAAAAGAAGGGCTTAAAATAAGCATTAAAGCCTATATAAATACTAAGGTAGACCGAAGCTTTATTTAAGCCGACTTAGTAAAGACCTTTTAAAATATAACTATAAACTTCTTTTAATAAATTCTTATTTAAGGAGTAAGAAAGATAGCTACTATTAAATAAGTAGAATTTACTATATAAATACTAAGAAGGCTAAATAGTAGCCTCGTAATCGTAAAGGTAAGGATTAGTACTTAAATAATAAAACGCTTAGCAGCTAATATATTACTTAGCTAAGACTTTTTAGTTCTTTACTAAAAGGACCTTATTAACTTTTTATTAGTTTTATAAATCGGGGCTTATAAAAGGATAAAAGCTAAAGTTAAGATAGTCCGGCTAAGACTAATAATATATAAATAAGTAATCTACTTTATTACTATAACGATTTTAGCTAGTTTTAGCTACGCTTTACTTATATAAGTCCGGGTGCCGCTATTAAAGCATAATATAATATTTTTCCTAATAACCTTAAGCTTGCCTAGACGATAATATAAGATTATAAAAGCTTTATAGCGATAAACTATTTTAAAGAACTATTAATATTCCGTTAAAGCTAAAAGATAAGGATAATTATAGACTTTAATAAGTAGTTTTAGCTATATAAGGAGGTTAACGCTACTATTCCCTTAGCGGAAGCCCTTTTAAAAATTCTAAATAAAATAAACCCCGCTAAAGACTTCCTATAAAAAGATCTTATAGTAAACTATAAGCTTAAAATCGGCAGAACTAAGGACTTACCCGAACTTACTACTATTAATAGCGTTTAGATTTACGTTAAGGACTTAAAATATATATTAAAAGTTAAAGATATCTTTTAATCGTTTCCCCGCTTTTAAAAAGATAAGGGAGTAGTATATATAAATAAATCTAAATATATATATATATATTTAGTAAAAGGATAGCAATACTAATAAGTTATATTAAGATTATACTTATTAAGTAATAAGGATAAGAAAGTAGTAAATATAATATTCGGTTAGCTAACTATATAAGGCCGATTAAAATAAGTTTATAGGCTAACTCCGTTTATAGCGCCGGTATTTATAGTATAAAAGATAGTAAACGGAAAAGAAAAAGGATAAGTAGTTATAAACTTATATAGGATTAATGCTATTATTACCTTAAACGCTT
The DNA here is from genome assembly GCA_027405785.1 of Ophiocordyceps robertsii. Lineage (NCBI taxonomy): Eukaryota > Fungi > Ascomycota > Sordariomycetes > Hypocreales > Ophiocordycipitaceae > Ophiocordyceps > Ophiocordyceps robertsii. The sequence continues at coordinate 9,769 of JAPEBW010002110.1, forward strand.
AGTTAATGCCCCTTTAAAGCAATATAATTAAACGCCTTTAAAAAAAGAAGTTTATTAATATAGTAAATATATAATCGTTTTTTTATTAGTTCTTAGTTTATTAAGACTACTAAGAAAAGTTTATAGTTATAAGCTATTGCGGGCTAAAAAGATTATTAATAATACTTATAGACTTTAAGAACTCCTTAGTATATGTTTAAAGGTTTATCGATAACGTCTTTTATAAATACTAAAAATACGCGGCGGCTTATATTAACGATATTATTATTTACTTTAATATAGCTAAAGAATACCTTTTATATTTAAAGGCCGTATTCCGCGCTTTTTAAAACTATAATATTACTTTATTTAAACTAAAGTTCTTCTTAGCGTACTTATCTCTATAGCTCCTTAAATTTAAAGTAAATAATATTAGCTTAATAAATATAAATAAATACGTATAAGCTTTAAAAGATATCGCGTTTTTAAAGAACCTTTAATAGCTTAAGAAATAGATCGGCTTTATTAAGTAGCTATACTATATAGTCCCGTATTTCGCTAAAAAAGTTAACGTTTTATAAAAACAAAAGATAAAGCTACTTTAAGTAGGATAAGAAGAAGGGGTCCCTTTAAAGGGCTAAGGATAAGCTTAATATACTGCGAAAGCCGCTTTTTAGCTTACTTTAAAAGAAAAAAAGGCCTTTGCGATTTTAACTAAAAAACTTACTAAGCTTTAAACGATTTACGACTTCGACCTTACTTAATAACTATTTATTTAAATTAATATATCTTAAGAATATAAAGTAATAGCTATAGCTTTTCACTTAAAAAAAGGTATAAAATAAGATAAAAAGACGCTACTAGCTTAAACTAAGGTCTAGCTTATTATTTACTTAAGCCGCGCCCTTTAAAGTAAAGAACTTTAATACTAGCTTATAAAACTTAAAGTAGCTAGTTTAATATAAGTAGTTTATAAGTTATATACTATAATACTATCTATAAAAACGCTATAAATAGTTATCTTTACTAATTATATAAGCACTTATAAAATCGTATACTAAAAATTCTTATTATTTACTAATATAAAATTTAATAATAAGCTAGTCTTTATATTTTAATACTTAAGCTAATTCCTACTTAAGGTATACTATATTTTAAGCGTTAAAAATATTATGCTAAACGCTCTTTTATATTTACTATACTAAGATAATAAGCTAGTATCCTTAAACTAAGAAGGGGAATTAAAACGTATTTAAGAAAACGAGATAACGGACTGCGTATTCCTCTACGCGGAAGTATTAGTTAAATTACTACTCCGCTAAAAAATAATAGATAGATATATAAAGGATATATAGTAAGTAAAGATTATAATATAACTTAGCAATAAAGATAGTATCCTTAAACTCTTATTCCTTTAGTTATAAAGGTTATTATACTTTATAGAAAACAATAAACGCTAAAGACTATATATCCTTAAGACTTATACTAAGGAGATTATTAAAAACGCTTACGCTAAATATTTTTAGACTAGCTATACTTATATATAATAAGATTTATTTAAGAGCTTCTTAATCTTATAGCTTAGTAAATAAATATAAAGTTATAAATAGCTATAATACTTATTACTATAACTAAACTAACTAAGGTAAGATACTAAAGTAACTTATCTTAATTTAAAGCTTATTAGTTTTATACTATATAATAGCGATAAAATTTATTACTAAGCTTTTAGTAGTTTAAGCCGAATAATCTTTATAAAAAGATTTTATAAAGAACCTTTTTAATACTTTACTAATTATAACTAATAAATTTTTAAAAATATATATCTTTATCTTAAGTAATAATTAGTTTATAGCGGAAAACTAAGTATAAGCGTTATATACTAAGCTACTCCGCGCTAATTTAAGGATTTTAAAAAGGATAATTTTTAACCGGGACGTAAAGTTTACCTTAATATTTTAGCGGACCTTATAGTAAGTCTTTAGATCGAAGCTTTTTATATTTACCGCTTAGTACCTTTAAACCGATAGCTTATTAAAAAGGCGAAACTAAACTATAAAAATCGCGCTACAATTTTTTACCGCTAATTTCTTAAACCTACGCTAAACTAATATACTAATCGCCTTTTAGTTTAACTTTAATAATTCTTTCTCCTTAGTAATTTATACGGCCTTTAGTAAGCTTATTTTAAGGATAAAAATAGATAACGGCTTTTAGTTTTTTAGTAACTACTTATACCTATAAAACTAAGAAGTCTTATAAAAAAAAGCTAGGTTAGCTATTACTTATACTTAAGCCGCTATAAAAGATAAATATAATAAAGAACACCGCCCGTTAAAATTTAAGCTTAGTAATTAAGTTTAGCTATAGCTTAATAAGGGCTACTATATTACGGATAATAAACCGGCGAAGCTTTAAAAAAGATATACTAAGCCGTTTAAAGTTATTATTAAAGTAAGATAGCTTATATACTAGCTAAAAATAAAAAGGTTCTTTAATATTTATTTAGTTATTTTAATAATATAACTACGCTTAGCGGATAAGCTAGCTATACGCTTAAGCTTAGTTTAAAATAAAGGGATATTTTACTTAAATAAGTAAAAAGTAAAATAAATCTTAAAAAGCTATATAATAAAGAAAGATAGCGGAAAGCTAAAGAAGGAGTTTTTTATAGCTTAAAAAGGCTAGCTAAGTAGCTAAAACTTATAAGTAAACGAAAAAGCGGTTTTCTCGCTAAAGATTATTAAAGCCTTTAAAAAAGGTTAGCTACTTAAGTAGTTTAAATAAAACTATAATACGCGGCCTTTATAACTTAATATAAAACTCTTTAACTAAAAGAATTAAGCGGTTAAGCTTAAATATAAAACTTAAAAGCTATTATAAGTTATAAAAAACTATAACTTACTATACTTAAAGTAATTAGTTATTTTAATAATAATATACTACTGTTTACCTTAAGCAATAAAGCCTTTTTAGCCTTATAGTATATTTATTTAAATTCTCTTTATCGCCCGCCCTTTTTTTTTCTTTTTCTTTTTTTATAACTATATTTCCTTTTACCGCTAGCTATAGCCCGCTATACCTTACTTACTCTTATATATATAACCTTCTTTACTTTAAGCTTATAATCTTTATACTTTTATTTTAAGTCCCTTTATTATTTAATATCTTTTATAGCTAAGATTAGCTATTCCGTAACTACTTCTTTAGCCTACTTTTTTATAAGCCCTTACGTCTTTAATATAAAGGATATAAGCGGGCGCTTAAGCTCTATAAAAATAAAGCGGCTATTCTTTATAGCCTTAAGTCTCTTAGCGAGAGTTAAAACCTTTAAGTTTAAGCTTTTATATAAACTTATACTACTTTCCGTAGCCGCGCTTAAGCCGATAGATTTAACTTAGATTATAGCACTATAAAAAATAGCTTATACTACCCTCTTTAAATACTTAACTTAAATAACTTACCTCCTAGCCTTATACTTTAGCGTAGTTTAAATAGCTAGTTTTATAGTAACTTAGCTATACTTCTTACTTAGCTTTTACTATTTAAAAGCCCCCGCCGCTTATATATATTTTTAAAGTATAGCCGGAAATCTTTACTAGCGGAATAACTAGCTAATACTTAACGCCTTTAAGTTAACTAACCTCGCTATAGTCTTAAGATTTATAATAGCTGCCGTAGCTAATAAGAACCCGCGTTAGCTAAACGATTAAAATAATATCCGCGCTATCCTTAACTATATATTTAAGGCCAAGCTTAATTAGTTTATAGCTAGGTTTATAGCGGTATTTTAAGTTACTATAGCTAAAACCCCGTCTTGCTTTATATATAGTTTAGCCCGCGCTATAAAATCCCCCTCTTAGCTTATAGCCGCTATAAGCCTTAAGGACTTATTTAATTCCGCTTAGCGAACGCTCTTTTTACTTATCGCTATACTTAGCCCGGCTATATAAAAGCGTATAAGCGCCTAACTATAGTCTATTTACCGTTCTTTTTAAACTAAAAAAGATAGCGATAACTAGCCTCGCGATATATTCCGCCGCTTAATCTTATAAGAGCTGCTAGTAGTAACTAATATAATCCTTAACGGGCCTAGCTTCGCGGGCTTATACTTTAGTAATAAGATTATAATAATTAAGAGCTTTTACTTAGCTATAAACTACGCTAAGTTTTACTTATAGGCCTATAAAAAGTTTAAACGCAACTTAACTACTACGCTTTATAGCGTAAAGGTAAGGGGATAAGGCGCGGATTAATTACTACTAGTTAAAGGCAGTACTATAAACTAATTACTATTAGTTAAGGCTAGTACTATAAACTAATTACTATTAGTTAAGCCGGTATAATAAACTAATTACTATATATAAACGTATATAAGGGTTTAAAAATAGTAAAAGGCTTAGCTATTCTTTAAAGTATAGCTAGCTACTTTATACTTATATAAAAATAGTACTAATAACATAGGCTAACTAAGTGCGGGGAATGCGCTAAGTAAGAAGCCCCGCTTTTAGTCCTAACTTAATAGGTAGTTAATAGGCCCCCGCGACTAAAGCTAAGAGACTCTCCTTTTTATAAGCTTTAGTCTTATAATAAAGTAAGCAGCTAAGCAATATTATAACCTATCGTACTATCTACTATCTTTACTACTTAATTAGTAGTATCGCGAGACTATCTCCTTATAATTTCTAAAGCTTTCTTTTTAAATTACTTAGTAAAGATAGTATTAGCAAAGTAATTACGAAGCGGTGCTAAACTAAGGCGGCGAAGCTAATATAACCTTAATTAAGGCTTATAAGTATAAGAGATTTATTTAAATAACGAATCCGATTAAATACTCTTTATGCTTAAGATAATAAAAGTGCCGTTAAGAATATCCTTATTAGTAAGTGCTTAGTCCCCGCTACTTCGAGAAAACTAAAAGGCCCTTTAAAGCTATATTAAGGAACTAAAAAAGACTTAATAGTTATAAGAGCGTATCGTATAGCTTAAAGAGGAAATACGAGAAAAAGGAAGTTTACTCCTTAACTAATCGAAAAGACATTACCGGTTAAACTCTCCCGATTTAATAGCTAGTTAAGGTAGCGAGGTAAAGCTTAAAAACATTACTTAATTAGCTTAACTAACTAATTCTTAGAAACGACTTAACTAGCTCTATAACTTAAAGAATATATTTAAAGCTATACCCTAATAATTCCGCTAAGACGACGTTAAAATTCTATTTATAGTAGATTATATATATACTAACTATAAGGCGAGATAGCGCTAATACCTTAAGGAATAACCGCCGATTAATTAAGAACAATATAGCGTAAGTTAGATTTATTTTAAGGAATAAATACTTATACTTATTAAGGATATAGTAAATAAAGAAACACTCTTAGCAATATAGCTAAAGAACGCTTAATAGCGAGATATATAGTTTTTACTAAAGTTTAGCCTTTACTTTAACTTTATTAAACGT